>PVJS01033286.1:7500-22268 GCA_004027185.1 Glis glis | reverse complement strand
AATTTGACAGTATACATAATAATTTAAAAGATACTATTTGACTCAACAATTTTGTGAGCCAGAAGAAACTGGAAAAGTGTGTAAAGATATAGGTATAAGATGTTTGTTTGCAGCTGGGCGTGGTGGCGCACGCTTGTAATCCCAGTACTTTGGGAGGCGGAGACCGGAGAATCTGGGTTCACGGCCAGCCTCAGCTCTCTCGCTCTCTCTCTCCCTGTCTCTCTCTCTCTCTCTTTCTCTCTCTCTCTCTCTCCTTAGTGAGGCCCTCCGCAACTTCATGAGACCTGGTTTCAAAATAAAGTATAAAAACATAGGGCCGGGGGCGTAGTGCGGAGGTAGAACGGCCCTGGGTTCAATCCCTGGTACAGCAAAAAAAAAAAAAAAAAAGATGTTTGTTTGCAATTAAATTTCTTCCAATGAAATAAATTTTTAAAAAATCAAACATCCCTTCTTAGGAATTTGGTTAAGTAAATTCAAGTAAATCTCTATAATAGCATATGAAGTAAGCATCTATTCAGAAAGTTGAGTGAAAAATAATGCTAACAGAAACCATGTTGTTGAGTAAGGATATATATATATATCAAAATTAATTACATATATTTGACTTCACTTGTGAAAAATGTATAGGCATATTGCATAATATCTAATTGGTTGTTACTATGGTATCTCTGATAAGTGTATGCTTTACTTCTTTAATTCTTTAGTTGTTTAAGCATTATAAAATAATAAATGTATATTAAAATACAGATGCTGACTCATAAGTACCTCCAAGTACCATGGTAGGTATCAAATATAATAGAATTTGTGAAACATAAAAGTAGTATATGAATGTAAGTCATTGCTATCGTAAGCTGTCACATAAGTCAGATAGTTTTAAAACTTGGGTTCCAATAAAAGATAACAGATAATATGCCTAGATAATAGTTTGTATCCAATGGGCAAAGCCAAGCAGCTTTAATTAATAGAACGCCCACTTTGTTGGTTAAAAGGAAGGAAAATGCATTTATTTCTTATTAGTTTCCAGGTGAGATGAAGAAATTCTTAGTCCATGGCAGCTTTGCTTCGTGATGGGACTCTGTCACCTTCAACAAATAGTTTTCAAATCACCCTGGGATTTCTCTCAATCTAAGTCAGTCAGAAAGGAAAAAGGACATGGACAAGTGTCAGTGCAGGAGGTTATTATAGGCCGGGCCAGCAGGTGGCATGAGCGACGTCTGTTCCTAATTGTAGGTGGCAACTTAGTCACATGGCTGCACAGCCAGGGATGCTGGGAAAGGTCAACTGGCCAAGAAAATGGGGGGAGAGAGGATTTTAGTGGAAAGGTAGCAATCTTTTCCAGAGCTGTGAAGAACAGAATCCATGCATGCTTTTCATCCTTCATTTAGAATATACGCACACTGCTCTGAATGGGGACAGCTCAGAATCCCATTCAGCCAGATGTCCAGGTCACTGTATATCCCTTACCACACTCTACCAGGTCCAGACATGAATTCTTGGTCTGATAATGGTGTATATGGGAAGGATAAACATAATGAAGGTTTCCAGGGGGAAAAATAAACCATATACATAGGTCCCATCCCCATAGCAATGAGGTATTCCTGCTCAGTAGGTATTGTGAAGACTCCCTGATCTGCCCCACATGATCATGTGGCTGAAAGATTGACATGAAGGTCCTGCCATCTGCATTTAGTGGCTTTTAAGGTCACCTGGCACCACTGTGTGCTAGAGGGAAGAAAGAACATGGAGGAGGGATTTATGGGCCAGGTTTAGAGGTTGTAGATAGTGCCTCTGCTCATGCTACAGAAGCTAGAGTTTAGTTACATGGTCATAACTGTGAGCGAAGCTGGCAACTTTAGCCTGGCCAAAAGAAAAGGAGAAAAGAAAAGGAAATTGTGATTTTGGTATGAAATAGCATCTCTGCTACGATAATCACTAGAGAAAGAGAAAAATTTTATGCACTTCCTTGTGCATTTTATTCATTTTTGTTTGTTCTCAGCTCATGGTTATTTGTTTTTAATTTATGCAAATCCCTAGAGTTGAGATTGGAGATGGTTTCCCCCAAGATTATTTGAGTTGGCTCTTGTTAATAGGCAGAGGAACCCGCCATCCTGGGACCACTTTCCTTGGCTTGAAGAGCCAGGCTGGATGAGAGTTGAAGACTGAGCTCCTTCACCTCGCTGCTGTGAGCAGGTGCGTAGCTGAGGTCACGGGCCTTTCTGTCTGTCCACTGGTCCAGGATCATAGCTTTAGTCTTGATTCACAGGGATATTTTGAAGGTGAACTAGAGACTGACTTTCCTTCTTGTAATCTGAACAGTGTACTAAGTGTAATTTGTTCAGGATGTAGTGGATATTAGAGAAGGAGGGGCTTCCAGTTTAATCTATCAGACAGCTAAAAGTGCAGCAACAAGAGAAGAATGCATTTCAACCTCTATATTTAAAGATTACTTTAAAAATTTATTAATAGAAAGTAAAATTGCATATGTTTATGGTATAAAACATGATGATTTGATACATGTGAGATGGCTAAATCAAGCCCTTCTTTGCATTTTTTTATATTGAAACAGGGTCTCACTAAGTTACTGCATATACTTATTGTGTGTATATGTGTGTGTGTATGCAATATTCATGTATACCATATATTATTAAGCAATATTCAATTATACCATATATTAATAAATAGAGTCACCATGTTGAAATTATTCTGTCTTACAGAAATTTTGTGTACTTTGACCAAGATCTCCCAATCCCTCAACCCTATAGTCTTTGGTAACCACCCTTTTACTCTGCTTCTATGAATTAGAATCTTTTAGCTTCTGTATAAGTTATATCAAGTAGTATTTGTCTGGCTTATTATAGCCAAGACATGGAATCAACTTATGTATCTGTCAAAAGATGAATGGGTGAAAAAATGTGGTATGTATTAATAATGGAAAACTATTCTGCCTTTAAAAAGAAGGAAATACTATCATTTGTAACAACATAGATGAAACTGGAGAACATAAATCTTTCTCCTTACCTTCTCAAATAATTTTTATATTTTATTGGTGAACTATAGTCTTACAGTCTCACATCATCATGTAGTAAATAGTGATAGTGACATACATGCACACAGTAGTTGGTGAGATTTCCCCCGACTTCCCCCTCATCCTCACTTCCCCATACATGATATTGAGATTGGCACTGGTATTCTCACATATGTACATAATGTCAATGGAAGTGATTCCTTCATTAATTCTCCCTCTCCCCCACCCTCCCCTAGACCACCTCCCTTGCTCCACTGGGATTTCTCCTCCATTTCTGAAGTCTCTCTTGTATCTCTATTTCTCCCTAGCTTCTACATATGAGAGAAAACATATGACCCTTCACTTTCTGTGACTGGCTAATCTCACTTAGCTAGTCAGTGTGAGGAATCTCCACACTGATCTCCATTGTGGCTACACTAATTTGCAATCCCACCAATGGTGTAGAAGAGTTCCTATTTCCACACATCATCACCAGCATTTATTGTTGTTTGACTTCTTGATGATTGCCATTCTATTTGGAGTTAGATGGAATCTTAGTGTAGTTTTGATTTGCATCTCCCTGATTGCTAGTGATGTTGAACATTTTTCATGTATTTATAGGCCATTTGTATTCTTCTTTTGTGAAGTGTCTATTTAGTTCAATGGCCCATTTCTTGATTGTGTTGTTTAATTTTTTAGTGTTAAGTCTTTTAAGTACTTTGTATATTCTAGATAATAGTCTGCTATCAGAGGAATAGCTGGCAAAGATCTCCCATTCTGTAGGCTCTCTCTTTAGATAGTCTTGATGGTTTCCTTTGATGAGCAGAGACTTTTTAGTTTGGTGTCATCACATTTATTAATTCTTGTTTTAATTTCCTGAGTTTTGAGGATCTTATTGAAGTTTCTACCTGTGCCTAATATGCTGGAGTGTTGGACCTATGCCCTTCTCCAGTAATTTCAAAGTCTGTGGTGTAACTTGCAGGTCTTTGATTCATCTTAAGTTGACTCTTCTGCAGGGTGAAATGTATAGATTTAATTCCATTTTTCTACAAATGAATAACAAGTTTTCCCAACACCATTTGTTAAAAAGGCTGTCTTTTCTCCAGTGTATGTTTTTGGCACCTTTGTTGAAAATCAATTGGCTATAAGTGTGTGGATTTGTTTCTGTATCTTCTATTTTGTTCTATTGATCTATGTGTTTCTTTTTGCCAATACCATGCTGTTTTTATTGCTATAGCTCTGTAGTATAATTTGAAGTCAGGTATTGTAATGCCTCCTGAATGGCTATTATTGCTGAGAATTGCTTTGGCTATTTTGGGTCTTTTGCTTTTCCTCATGAAATTTAGGACTGATTTTTCTAGTTCTGTGAAGAATGACATTGGTATTTTGACTTGGATTGCATTAACTCAGTAGATCACTTTTGGTAGAATGGTCATTTTGATAATACTTATTCTGCCTATCCAAGAGCAAGGGAGATCTTCCCACCTTCTAAGATCTTTAATTTCCTTATTTAGTGTATTATAATTTTCATTGTAGAGATTTTTTACCTCCTTGGTTAGGTTTATTCCTAGGTATTTTATTGGTTTTGAGGTTATTATGAATGGAATTTTTTCTGGATTTCTTTTTCAGTGAATTCATTGTTGCCATATAGAAAAGCTACTGATTTTTTAAGATTGATTTTGGCCGGGCACACGTTTCTAATCCCAGTACTTGGGAGGCTGAAACTGGAGGATCCAGGTTTGCAGCCAGCCTCAGCAACTTAATGAAACCCTCTGCAACATAGTGAGACCCTGTTCCAAAATAAAGAACAAAAAATAGGGTTGGGGTTGTATCTCAGAGGTAGAATGCCCCTGGGTTCAATCCCCAGTACCACACACACAAAAAAAGATTGATTTTGTATCCCGCTACTTTGTTGAATTTGTTAATCAGCTCTAGAAGTCTTTTGGTTGAGTTTTTGGGGTTTTCTAAGTATAAGATCATGTCATCTGCAAATAGGGATAACTTCAGTTCTTTTTAAATAATTTAGAAGTTATTTTCTCATATCATATAAAAGCAAAGTATATCTTCAGCTTCTTGTATTTTGAGCTCTTAAATATTTTTGTAAAACTTAGCTCTTGATATAGTAATTTTATACAGTAAACTCAAATTTGAAAATTAGCAGCAGTCACCTCTGTTTCATACAACTTCCAGATGTTCCTGATGGCATTTAATTTAAAATCTTTAAAAATACATTATTGATTAGCTACTTTAGGTTATGCCTTTTCTTAGTTTATAAATGTTTTGAAATTTTTTTAGCCTATTTAGGATTGAAGAGTTCTGGAAAATGTATTTAAAATAATTTGTTTCAGGATTTTTTTTTTTTACCAAAACTTAATGGTATTCAAGCTGTGTCCTGGAGGCTATAATTTTCCACTGAGGATATTAAAAGGTATCCAATGGCAAAATGGTTCTATGGTCAAATAAACCTGGAAAAATCTTTCTACCATGGCTGTCTTTCAGAATGTGCATTAGCAAACTGAAGTCTCAATATTTTTTCTATATTCTCAGTGCAAACATAAATTTTTAAATCTTTTAGAGGACAACTTAGCATAATCTTTTAATTTGCTACGAAAAAAATTTGGTAGAAGATTATAACATGAACTTTTATTGCCATAATCTAAAAATAATGATGTTTAATAAGAAGGCAAACACAAGTGAACATAGCTGCAATAAGACAACTGAAACGGAGAAGTACTTTCGTGTACTGAATAATGATGTAAAGCTGGAGAGGTGACAATATGAACCAACAAGAATTTGCAATCTGGAGAAGAAAGTACCAGCATGGTATAGATTATACAAATGAAATATCCAAGGTTGACTGTTGTTAAAATGCCCATTATTGTTTTTTATTTTTTATTCTATCCTAATTAAAAATATATTATTTTCACCTGAGGAAAAAATAGAACTGTGGCTTAAATCGCACAGTACATGTAGCTGCTTTTAGTATTTGTAGCTGATTTTGATAGTTTCAGTATTAGAACTGAAAATAATGTTGGGAGGTGTATTAGTCAGGGTTCTCCAGAGGCACAGAACCAACAGAATGTATATATAATCTTAACGGGGATTTATTACATTGACTTACATGACCAGAGGCTGGATAATCCCACAGTAGTCATCTGCAGGGTGGAGAGCTGGGGAAAATATTAGCTGCTCAGCCCAAGGAGCTGGAAGTCTCAGGGCAAGAGAGAGAGAGACAAAGCACGAGTGAGAGAGCAATGACACAGCCCCCACTGAAGGCTGAAGGGCTGGTGCTCCCTGGTGAGTTGCTGGTGCAGCCCATGTTCAAAGGCTGAAGAATCTGGAGTGTGATGCTGGAGGGTAATGGCAGCAGCAAAAAGAAAGGAAGAGTGTGAGTGTGAGGGGGGAGGGAGGGAGAGAGGGAGGGAGAAAGGGAAGGAGGAAGGCAGATGCATCTGCTCAGAAAGAGTCCAGCATGTGCAGGAGGAGCTTCACCTTCTTCCCCTGTTTGCCCCATGTGAGCCCCCAGCCTGTTGGACAGTGCCATCCACATTCAGGGTGGGACTTTTCCACTCAATCTGCTGACCCACATGCCAACTATCTCTGGAACCGCCCTCACAGGAACACCCAGAAGTGTGCTTTACCAGTTTTCTAGGCCTCGCTCAATGTAGTCAAATTGACCACCAGGATTGACCATCACAGGAGGGGAACGCAGGGAGCACACTGTTGTTCATCGAACCTCATGAGACAAATTATTGGCTGTGTTGGGAGTTAACTGTATTGAAACATGGAAAACATCAAATCAGAAAGGCCCATTTGGAGAGCACATTCGAGCAATGAGTGAGCAGCAGGGCACTCCGGCCCAAGAATTGGTCAAGCGCACCCTAAGGGGAGATGCGCTTCCACTGTGGAGGTAGATGCAGCTCTTGCTGCCTCCTACCAGGGCTTCTCCTCCTCAGCACTATTCACATTTTAAAGAGGATACTACTTTGTTAATGGGGCCTTCCAGGCAGCGCCTCAGGCCTCTAGTTACTAAATTCTAGCAGCAATTTCCTCTTCCAGGTATACTAACCTAAAATGTCTTTAGATGTTGTCAAATACCTCCCATCCCTGGGGCAGGGTGGGGGATCTCTCTCGGTTGAGAAATGCTACTTTATTCCAATCACTAAGGGATTCAATCAAGTATCTAAACAATGGTTCTGCTTCTGAGCTTTCCAAGCCATCTACTAAGATATTGAAAAGTGGATAAAAACCAGATTATCTGGATTCACAAGCTAATTTTTCCATTTATTAGCTATATGGCTATGGTCAATTCCATGGCATTTCTGTGCTTAACTCCTCCTCCTCCTCCTCCTCCTCCTCCCCCTCCTCCTCCTTTTCCCCTTCCTCCTCCTCCTCCTCTTCCTCCTGGTACTGGGGATTGAACCCAGGGGCATCCTACTTCTACATCCCCAGACCTTTTCATTTTTTACTTTGAAACAGGATCTCACTGAGTTGCTAAGGGTCTCCCTAAGTCCCTGAGGCTAGCCTTGGACCTGAAATTCTCCTGTCTCAGCCTTCCAAGTACTGGGATTATAGGTGTGCAGCACCGCGCCCAGTTTAGCTTCCTTATTTATAAAATGGGAGAATAATAGCATCTCTGTTACAGGGTTGTAGAAAAAGACTTGGATACAACTTTTGTAAAGCACATTAGTCAAATAATGTTTTGTTATTTCACTTACCTCGTAGTCTCACAGACCAATGACTCTTTCCAGTCTATTTGAGGGTAATGTTCCTCTTTATTAATTAATACATTGGCAGTCATCTTTCTGAGTTTTTTCTGGTTTTTGTAGGTATAAGCCAGAAGCCCTGAATTTAGTCAACTGTTTGACACCTGTAGTGCTGAGATTCTGCAAAGCTGAGAAGACTCTATTGCCATTGATTGATTAAAGGAATTACACGAGGTATGAGTGAGGTCTCTGAGTAGCCATTATTTCAGCTTTCCCTGAGGACAACTAGTTTTGCTCTCACCTTTTAATTTCAACAAATGATTGGCGAATAATATATATGTTATAATAATAATTACAATAACAATAACCCTTCCACTCCCCCTCCCCCTCCCACATGGTAGTGTGCATAACGATTGGCCTCATCTGTGAAGTGAGAGTGTGGAGCTGCCATGTGTCTAAGCTCCCTCACAGCACTAATGTAGCCATGAATATTAATTTTATTAGCAATTTTATCAACAGGTTAACTAACCTGTATAAAAGTCAGGATAGTTCTGGGAGTGAGAACAGGTAGAAGTCCATTTTGACTGAATGGGAAATAAGCCGGAGTAGGGCTTTGCGGGGAGAACACTGGAACACAGCTTTCGGAACATGAGAAAAGTGAAAACGAACTTATAATTGGTGCAGGGCTCCCTCTGTTCACAGACATCTCTTCAAGGTAGCTCATAGCCATTCAGGGTAGAGAAGGAACCAAGCCCTCGTGACTGACATCACACATGGCTGAAATTTACAGTTTAAAGAAACTGCTTTGGCTGCAAGATAAATAAGAGGTAAGCTCATTTTCTGAGGGAGCAGAGTACTGCAGTGGCCTCCTGACCTGGCAGTGTAGTTTGATTGACAAGGCTGCATTAATGCTCCTACCTCCACCCTGAGAACAAAGTGCTGACTTTGACAGCCCCAGTCGCCACTCTGTGGAGCCTCAGAAAAAGGGAGAGGAATATGTGCAACGGCCCAGTTCTGTGCCTGCTCAGAACACTCCTCCAGGTTGTCACTCTGTCTGTAGCCTCAGTTATGTCGCCTCTTCCAAGACCCCAGTATCAGGTCTGCAATGCACCTTTTTTGATACTAGAGATTGAACCCAGGGGCATTCTACCTCCTAGCTACACCCCAGCCCATTTCATTTTTTATTTGAAAACTGGGTCTTGCTAAGTTGCTGAGGGTCTCACTAAGTTTCCAGGCCTGGCCTTGAACCTATGATCCTCCTGTCTCAGCCTCCTAAGTAGTGGCACTACAAATTTCCGCCACCATGTTCAGCTCTGATATACACTCTTAATAATCCCAGGGTGCCATAATATTTTTAAAGGAATAAGTTAACAGATAAACTGCTATGGTAAAAAGAAATGCTTTTCTGTGAAACTATGGATACTTCCCTTCATTAAAATAAAACTAATGCTTGTTACATGTGGGCTGACTTCAGTCTTGGGGAACAAAAGGCATTTTAAAATGTGAATAATCCATATAGAAATTGTAGGACACATTGATTCAATCTGCCGATTATAAAGTTAGCATTAAAAAAATATTTATCTTCCACATAAACCATCTGCTTTCAATAAGTCTGGAAGGAAACAGGACCAGCTCTGATATGTGTAATGAAATCGATTTTAGGTTTTGGACCAGCAGGCCTTGTTTGATCTGGGATTAAAGTATCACTCAAAGGATTTGGTCTTTTCAATTTTAACTCTGGATATCTCTTAAATTTGTTCTTACAAGTTACTAAAATGAAAAGTTGTTCTTTAAGTTTCTAAAATTCAATGTTAAAATAATTTGTTGAGCATAATTATATGTTATATGTGTCTTTTATTTCCAAATGGAAGTAGGAGGTTTAAATTTCCACAGGTGCCTAGCACTTTACAAATAAAAAGTCTTAATTATTACTGTTAGTCTGTGCAAGTGGAAAGCTTTTCTTCCTCTTTCCCTTTGGTTTCTGATGGACCAGGAGTTCTTTCAGAAAGGTATTGCCTGTGCAGCATTGGGCAGAAGATTATTTCTTAAATATCTTTAATATTCACTTTTACTACCCTGGATTTAGGCATGGTTAATCATAAAGAAGTAATGAAGTTGAACCTGCTCTCCAGTGAAAATAGATTGCCCTACAAACCTTTAACACATTCCTGGCACACAGTATACATTCACAAACTCATGGTATTTATCATTAATAATTGATGAACAACCTGGAATTTCTTTCTTATCACCTGTCATCATTTTATGTGAGAAGGAAGCAATGATTCCATCCTCTGATAAACTGAGTTAGCAAAATAGTAGAAAAGGAAAAAAAGAAAACAATAGCACACAAAAATAGGAAAAACTTGATCATCAACTGTTCATAATTTAAAAATTACTTTATGAGTTTCCTTTGGCCACTGAATAGTGGCAAATGTCTCAACACTCTTCACTGAGGCCTCTAAACTCTCCATGTAATTTTGCACAAGGAAGTCTGTTACCACCTGTGTTTCCTGAAAATACTGTTCAATGAATGACTGTTGTTGTTTGTATTTAGAATGTCCCCCTAGACCTCAGGGAGGTGAGGCAGCCATGTTGGAGGCGGGGCTTGGTTGCTGAGGAGGGCTCTCTGGGGGTGTGGCCTTGGGGATTATATATGGTCCTTCCTTTCCTCACTCTCTTGCTTCCAGCTTCATGACATGAGAGCAGAGCCCTTGTGCTCTTTCCCTCTGCCCTGCATCCCCGAGCTCCTCAGACTTCACCTGGCCTAACGTGAACGGAACCCCTGAAATCTCCAGAGCAGTGAGCAAATAAATATTCCTTCTTCTAAATCGTAGTGGTCAAGTGTTTTGTACTCTAGCAGTGAGAATGCTGACTGAAGCAGTGACTTAGCTTTAACTGAGGTGGAACTTCAACTTGTGCAGATGGGGTTGAAAAGGCAGCAGGTGTAGCTGGGCTTTATGGTGAGTCTGAAGCAGGAGTGAGCTCATGAAGTCTAACTGTGCAGTTATAGGCCGGGAAAAGAGTAAATAGTGACTGAGCTGGGCAGGGTGGAACATGCCTATAATCCCAGTACTTGAGAGACTGAGACAAGAGGATCACAGATTCAAGGCCAGCCTCAGCAACTTAGTGAACCCTCAGTAACCTAGTGAAATTTTGTTTCAAAATAAAAATGAATAAAAATAACTAACTAACTAAATAAATAAATAAATAAAGTAGGGCTGGGGTTATAGCTCAGAGGTAGAATGTCCTTGGGTTAAACACCCAGTACTAAAAAAAAAAAAGAAACAAAGATAATATTGTGACTGGATTGAAAATAGAGTTCAAATTGCAGAGAACTTAGAAAGCCAGGCTGGAGAGCTTGAATTTGATTTTTGTATGGGATAAAGTATTGTTGATCATATTTGAACAATTTTATGCTCCAGTCCCTATGTTGTCTATGAACACGCCCACCCTTGCTGTTGAGTCCACATAATTAGCAATTTTCTTATGATTCTGAATGACAGGGTTTGGAGAGGAGGGGGGTGGATATTTCTGTGATATATCTTACTCAAATAAAACTGACAATGAGTTTAAGAGAAATTTGCTTGATTTTGCCTAATGTAATATGCAATCATTATCTGATGCAGCCCTTAACCTCAGTAAAACTTAAAGAAATCCCTAAAACTGATCATGATCTAGAAAAAATAATAAGAACAAGACCAAAAACAGGTACATTGAAATTCTCTTGGAATAATAAAAAAAGTCAGCATTAATATTGGGAATTGTTTAAAAAATCACGTCTGGAGCCAGCATGGGGGCACATGCTTGTCATCCCAGTACTTGGGAGGCTGAGACAGGAGGATTGCAGGTTCACGGCCAGCCTCAGTTACTTAGTGAGGCCCTCTGCAACTTAGTGAGACCCTGTTTCAAAATAAAGAATATAAATAGGACTGGGGGTGTAGCTCGGAGGTAGAATGCCCATGGGTTCAATCCCCAGTACCACAAAAAAAATCACATTTGGTGATTTTTTAAAAACTGTCCCCAATATTTTGCTCTCATAATGTTTTAAAGAAAATTTTTTTAAAAGTGTGGTAAGTAGTAAATTCTCCTTTGTCTTCTTTTGTTCAAAATTAACTTTTTCCTTAACTGAATGCTTCAGTTTAATGCTTATTAAAATGCTTTTCAGACCCATTAATGTATCAGAGATTCAAAAAGTTCCTAAGTATCTAGTTTATGCTAATTTTCAAAATGTGTCACATACTGGACTTTGTTAGGCTTTGCATTTCATGTTTCCCTCCAGGTAATATCAACAGTTATTTTGTGTTTTTGAGTTCATTAGAATGAAATTGGCTTCAAAAATACAAGAGACTGAAGAAAATAGTTAAATATAGCAGCATAATATAACATAAACATAACCAGAAGCCCAGAGGGTAAGCAACTGCAGGTTCATCAATGAAACGACTCCACAGTCTCATCCTTTGACCTCACTGCTCTGCCATCTTGAACTGAGGAGCTAATTCTTCTGTTATTGCCAAGAAGGCTGCAGAAATTTGAGGCCTCAGTTCCTTGCATAATAATTTCTCAAGGCCAGAAGACAGGGAATCTTTTCTTTTAGTCCCCTTTTAAGAATAAAGAAAACCTCTCAAAAGCTTCTGATCAAAATTCTCTTTAGATTTCACTGGGCAGATTCACATTTCATTCACTTTCGTACTACTAGTCCAGTCAGTTGAAGAGAAAAGGATTACCGTGGGATTGCTGTGACTGTTTGACCACGGCAGATCCACTCCCTGACAGCTGGTCCCCATCCCAGCCTCCGCTGAAGGACACTCCTTAATACACAAACACAACAGAGATTCTGTGCGGAGGGGAGATGGGGTCCAAAGGTACAAAGGGTGACATTCTGTACACTGAAGGAGCTAGAGAACAGTATGATCCCCAACAGTGTGTGCATAGTAAAAATAGATGAGAGTATTGTGTACACTGACTAAGATTCCTCTTCTCAGTGTGATCAATATTGGATCCAGAGTTCAAGTTTGGACTGTTTGAAGAAAATTTAACATTATACACTTCTAAGGAAACACTGGTGTTTATAATATTAGCTTCAACACCATCTTTTTTTAAAAAAAATATATTGGACTTTCAAATAGAGATTCTGTTTCAAACTGTTTCCCAGCAGTTCAGAGATATATCTCATTTGAGCTCCTCATGACACTTTTCTGGGGCCTAATTTGAAATGGTTTTGGAATCATTTGAAGCAAAAGTGCATGCGCACGCACACACACACACACACACACACACACACACACACCTTCAGTATGTCAGACTTCATAAATGTATTATAAATGTATCTATTACAAGAGAAAAAGCAAAAATTTAGCTATACTTATAAGGTGTGGAGAGATGAAGTATCCAATTAGGCAGTAAAAGTATATTTGGGGCAATAGTAACACAGAGTTTGAATTTGGTGCATGAAATGGGAGAGTGGAGAGGCCATGGACATCACTGATAGGACATCAAATGGGACCAGGCTCTTAAACTCAAACAATCAGGTCTGATTTTCGTAAATTTCTACCTGCTTTCCAGTAAGGTACCTTATACTATGAAACTGGTAAATGAAAAAAACAAGCGTTTAATAAGCAATCAATGAAAGACTTTTGCCAATAGAACTGACTTAGGACCATTTTAAATATTGGAATCTACTGAATGTTGGTGTGTGCTACCTGCTGCATGGATCTGTCTGACTGGACCCAAGGCATAACTGAGAACTAATAATCTTTAGCTACAATTTATCCAATAGAATCCAATAATTAATGTTTTCTTAGTAGCCAGAGTCCATAGAAAAGATCTCCAGAGAAATAAATGAATATATACTGTATAATACTTTTTACATGCTATGCATAGGCCATGTTATTTCCACATATTTATTTACTTTACTTTCACAGCAAGTTTCTGAGGTGGGCATTATTATTCTGTTTTCTAAATGAGGAACTGGGGCATAGAGGGTAATTAAATTGCCCAAGGTCAAAATGTTAGTAAGCGACAGAGCCTGGAAAATTCCATAACCAAGTTTTTTCATTTAATTATCTTGATGTCTGTCTCACAAATAGTTTATCTTGATGAACAATGCAGGATATAGAATTGTTCAAATCTAGTTATAGGTATGCTTTATAGAAATTTTATTTTTTCTGAGATACGGGCATTGTAATAATGCCTTACCATATGATCATACTAAAAGTATTTTGGCAAATTTTGCTTTCAGAGTGGTCTGGACATTTTAACAGTTGTCAGTATAAAGTGAATATTTTAAAAATTTATTGCTGAATACACAAAGGATAAGTAGATATGTTCAGAGGCTACAAAGTGAAGAATTTTGCTTCTAATAATGACAGAGATATTGTTTTGAACTAACTCTCAAGATTACAATTTTAAATGTATTTAATATATATCACAGAACATACACAATTTATTACATATAAAATACTCTTTGGAGGGGGTACTGGGGATGGAACCCAGGGGAATTCTACCTCAAACCTACACCCCTAGTCCTTTTTTAAAATCTTTTATTTTGAAACAGAGTCTGGCTAAGTTGCTGAGGCTGGCCTAAAACCTGCGATCTTCCTGTCTTATCCTCCCAAATACTATAATTAAAGGTGTGAGCACCATGTTCCCATGTCCTCCTAAAATGCTCTCTTTTTTAGGAAGCATCAGTATATGCGGGGGAGGGAGGCAGCTAGAACAGAAGAGCAGAGGCCCACAGCGTCATTGTTTCAAGGAGTCAAAGATGGAATTCAGAGTTGTACAGTTAATGGTAAATGAGGGGGAAAGTTTGAAACGAGTAAGTCACAGGAGAGGAGACCCCAAATAATCTCCATATATACTTTTTTTTTTGCGGTACCGGGGATTGAACGCAGGGGCGTTCTACCTCCACGCTACACCCCCAGCCCTATTTTTTATACTTTATTTTGAAACCGGGTCTCACGAAGTTGCGGAGGGCCTCACTAGGTAGAGAGAGACAGGGAGAGAGAGAGAGACAGGGAGAGAGAAAGAGAGACAGAGCTGAGGCTGGCCGCGAACCCAGA
>PVJS01033286.1:0-5000 GCA_004027185.1 Glis glis | reverse complement strand
TATTCTGTACTGATCTTTTGCTGAACTAATGGCCTACAGTATGATACTCTCTTGATACTGAGCAGTGGCAGCTAGCCATGGCTCTGTCATCCTAGTAGTGATCATGAGGATGAAGGCTGGCACTCCACGGTGCACTGTGTTGCTAAGCTATGGTTGGAGCTCAGTATTTTCAACTTATGATATTTTCAACTTACAATGGTCTTATTGGATCATAACCCCATTGTAAGTTGAGGAGCTTCTGTACATGAACATAAAGATAAATATAGTCTTAAAACTACAATATTGTGCTGTATATCAACAACAGTTTACTTAGGATATAGTTGTTGCTCAAACATTTGTTAAATGAATAGAACAAACAACATCTAATAGCTTCTCATTTTGTATTTTCCAAGGATTGCAATTTCAGCTCACAGCCTTTCTAAAATTTTGTTTACTATTTCTTTGTGAGAGAAACAAACTCAGGACGAATTATATTCATCCCTTCAGATATCCTAAAATACATCTCTATGTTAAAGCAGCTACATGAACTGCAATTGCTTCTTTTACTCCTTCACTTCTCAGGACCCTTCAGCAAATAAGCAAGTCTTGCTCTTCCACAGAAGTGTGTTTACTAAATGACTCCTTGGAATAATGCAAGGAATCTATTTAGAAACAATTCTATAAAGCTCTTGTCTCTGCATCTATTTTAAGGGTACCATTGAGGATACTGCTTATTACTTCCAACAATGTCCTCTGTATGAATAACCTCAAGAGAAATCTTTCCCTTCCCTTAGAACCAAGAACAGATATCCAATACTGACCCTGAGAAAACACTGTTTTGTATAACTAACAAGGACTTCTTTTGTATGTTCACTTAAGAAAGTTAGAGCTTAATTTTAGACCTACATTTAGGTTGAAGTTTTCATTGTAATCTTTCTGGTTTCTCTTTCTCTCCATCTTGGTGTTGTTTTGTTTTGTTAATCTTTCACTGAATTCCAATATATACATTTCATGAAAATTGTATGCATCACTGTTAAGCACAGTCTTGTTTTTGAAAAAAGTTAGTAATAAGTATATATCCTCTTATTTCAATAATGATGCTATTTAAACAAATATTTGATGCTTATTCAGTTTATTCAAGGAATCCTATTTCACCCACTAAAACAATATTCTAATTCGAGCATCATATATTTTTACAGTGAAGAAAGTGAGTGTCAGAGATGTTAAATTACTCACCTGTGGAGCAGAACTGTATCCTTTCTGGGCAGAATCACAAAGTCCAGTCCTCTGGTCACTAAACCTAGAGCTACCTTTGGAATTAATTCAAACTCATTTCACACATGCATGAAAATCCAGGCTTATTACAGGATACTTGACTTGTATTTTAGAGATCTCTTAGATTATCGGTAATTTGGCATCCATTACTCTGGCATCTTATAATGGCCACCCCCTGGTGTTTGGCATCTCTTCAAATGCCAAGTAACATGACTAAAATAGTCTATTTTTTTTAGTTTTTAGTCAGTTTTTATGTCTCTTCTTCAACGTTTTCATCACCTTTCTTTGAATTCAAACAGGTATTATCTCACTAAGTAGTCCTTATGTTAAAAGGATGTAACTATTAAAATTCTAAATCAATACTATCTGTCTCTCTGTCACCAGGCTTCAAAGTAACCACTCATAATGAACTTACTCATGCAGTGAATCTGGAGCTTTGCCACGCCTGTAATCAGCCAACCTGCCATATCTTCATTTGCTTATGCCTATTCTGCAGACTAGAAGTAGAAAATAGGTCTCTCTCTAGTTTCATACATGATGGCATTGCTCAACACAACTCATATTTAACACAAACAGCTGGTGTCCTCCATCTGCTACCATCATAAATCAAATTATTACATTTTGTATATTTGCTGATTTAAATAATGCTAAATAAAAATTAAGTTAATCTTTAAGCAGTCTCTAAAATCTGGACATACCTTAAACTGGGATTTTATTGCTTATAGTTCATATGGTAACACCATGAAGTCTGAAGGGCCAGTATGTCAAATTAAACTGAAAAAAGTCAGTTATGTAATTTAAGGTGTCCAATCAATCCTAAAATAGGTGCAAATCATTATAGAGTATAGTAAACCTGTGCCCAGATTGAGGACAACCTGAATGGTGCAGGCTGGCTTCCCAGGGGCATACTCTGTGTTGCTCAGATTTGTGTTCAGGAAGTTCACTGCAGAGCGCTACCAGGAAGCAGGGGAAGAAGAATCAGGCAAAGAGAGATGAGAAGCTGAAACCAAGTTTCAACAGCGTCTCAACCAACACCATACAGCGCTCTGAAGCTGAGATAAACCTTCAGGAATATCCCAAATTTAAACTCCTCAAACCCTAATGCTAAAGTCCTGGTCTTATTTAAGGAAAGTACAGTCATCCTTCAGTATCCAGGGGGACTGGTTCTAGGACCCTCAGAAGACACGAAAATCCACGGATGCTCAAATCCTTTATATAAAATGGCATTAGTATTTACATGTAACCTATGCACATCCTCCAGGATACTTTATGTCATCTCTAGATCACTTATACTTAATACAGTTAAATGCTATGTAAATGATCGTATTGTTTAGGGAATTGTGACAAGAAAAAATAACTTGTAAATATTTAGAACAAATGCAATTTTTTGAGTGTTCTCAACTATGGTTAGTTGAATCTGAGAATGTAGAAGCTGTGAATACAGAGGGTTGTCTGTATACAGGTATCTATAAACTTTAGATTTGGGTAGGAAAATATAAATTTAAATAATTTGGTTACAAAGTTAGGGGTAATAGTAAAATGATGAAAATATTATGTATAATTTCTCAACCAGAACAGGGGAAATAAAGAGAATAAAGATAAAAGAGAAAGAGAGAGAATATGGCAGATGTAAAGCAAGAGTAAAATTGTAGACATAAGACTCAGTATATCAATGGTAATATTAAGTACACAGGGGCTATAATGGAAATTCTAAGGCTAAATAAAAGGATCAAATTTAGCTGTGGCTGTTTATAGATGACAAACAAGATATATACAATGCTTAATATATAAAAATATACTTCCTAGGAAATATACATATTTCCCATCTATATGTATGTATGTGTTTGCATATGCCCTATGTATGCATGTATAAATAAATACCAATGTAATAAATAAAAACAACTTAATTGAATAGTCTTCAAAGCGAGAGGGATATTTCATATTAATAAAAGGAACATCCATCAGTAATACAATCTGGAAATACATAATAGGAAACTAAACAGAAGGCATGAATATATTATATTTACAATCACAGTATAATAGTTTAACACTTTATTTCTAAAATAAATAGTTTTAGTGGGAGTGAAAAAAATGAATTAGTAACAATAGAGAGGGAAGTGTTTCATCTAATAGCCATATAATGAATTTTTCACCCATCAAAAATAAATCAATTTTTTTCAAACATATAAAACTTTTATAAAATTTGACTATGTTTTAGGCCACAAGAGATGTTTCAATAAATTTTAAAAAGATTGAAGTGTTATAGAATGCTTTCTCTGACCTTGATAATATAAAAAGAAACAAATTACAATAACACAATTTTTAATCTGCATATCTGAAAATTTAAATACAAACAGGGAAAAAGAAAGAAAGAAAGCAAAAAAGCACCTGAACCATGTGCTAAAGACTAGAATTTTCCAGATCACTAAGTAAATATTTACTTTTACTAGATAATGTTGCTATAGTTGTACAAGGTAGTTATACCTTTGCTCGCCTGTCACAGTCTATAAAAATTTCATTTGTTCTCAATTCTCAATAACATTTGGTATTTTCTTTTTATCATTTTGGCCAATCCTTTGTTTGGATGCATAGTATCACATTTTGGTTTTAAATTGCATTTCCTTGATGACAGATAAAGTTAATCATATTCCGTATGTTTAGTACTTATATAGCTCTCCAAGTCATACTTTTTAAAAGTTTGAGTGTTTTCTGTTTGTCTTCTTTTTAAAAATATTTTATTTAATCCCAGTGTGGTGGCACATGCCTGTAATCCCAATACTTTGGAGGCTGAGATAGGAAGAATTGCAGGTTTGAGGCCAGCCTCAGCAACTTAGACCTTGTTTCAAAATAAAAATAAATAAATAAATAAATAAAAAAGGCTGGGGTATAGCAAAGAGATAGAGTGTCCCTAGGTTCAATTCACAGTACCAAAAATGTATTTAATATGTGTAAATTGTATACATTAGTGGGTCTCAACACATGCATATAGCCTGCACTAATCATACCCGGACTCCCTTCACTCACCCCTCCCCCTGCTGTCTCTTCCTTCTCTCTCTTTTCCCCTAATTTGCTCAGTCTTGCCAGACTACATTATTTATCTTCCAAGCAGTGTACTTTGGTTTTATTTATTATCTCTGTCATATTTAAAATATCCTTCATCTACTTTATTTAGGTTTATTCTATTGTCCTTCTTATAGCTTTTTAATAACATCTGTATTGAGATATAATTCACATGCCATACAATTCACTCATTTAAAGGATATAGTTCATTGGCTTTTAATATATTTAGATTTGTGCAACAATCACCACAATCAATTTTAGAATATTTTCATCACCCCAAAAGGAAACCCATTAAAAGTTGCTCTCCATTTCCCCCAGCCTCCACAAGCCCTAGGCATCCACCAAGCTACTTTCTGTCTTTATGGATTTTTTCATTCTGGACTTCCATATAAATAGAGTTATACAATATGTGGTTCTTGAATCAGGTTTCTGTCACTTAGAATGTTTTCAAGGTTAATCCATGCTATAACCTGAATTAGTGCTTAATTATTTTTATTGCTGGATAACATTTTACTGTATAGATACCCCAAATTTTAATTATCCATTTATTAGTTTATGGTCAGTGTACTATTTCCACTTTTTGGCTATCATAAAAAATACCGTTAAGAACATCCATGTATAAATTTTTGTATAGACACGTTATCATTTCTCTTGGGTTTACAGTGTGTGTGTGTGTGTGTGTGTGT
>PVJS01033285.1:0-22265 GCA_004027185.1 Glis glis | reverse complement strand
GGAGAGAGAGAGAGAGAGAGAGAGAGAGAGAGAGAGAGAGAGAGAAAGCGTGCGCGCATGTGCGAACTGAGGCTGGCCGGGAACCCGGACCCTCCTGTCTCCGCCTCCCAAAGTACTGGGATTACAAGCGTGCGCCACCACTCCCGGCTTGACACTGCTTTTTTATTTATAAACAGAAAGATGTCAACAAAAATAGTCGGATGCTGGTTATCTCAATATCATTGTAATACCAATGTTGAATTGTGTCATATTATAAATGGCTGTTTTTGCGGGTGTGGTGGTGCATGCTTGTAATCCCAGTACATGGGAGGCTGAGACAGGAGGATTGCAGGTTCGCGGCCAGCCTCAGCTACTTAGTGAGGCCCTCCACAACTTAGCGAGACCCTGTTTCAAAATAAAGAATACAAAATAGGGCTGGGGGTGTAGCTCAGAGGTAGAATGCCCCTGGGTTCAATCCCCAGTGCCACAAAAATAAATAAGTGAATGAATAAATAAATGGCTGTTTTTGGAGAAACTCGGGGTCTCGAAAATGGAGAGACGTCTTCTAGTCAGTCATCCTTCCTTGAACCAGATAGTATGGGGATGCAAGTTAGGATTTTGGTCTGAAATAGACTTCACTTATCCAAAGCCCATCTCTCCCAGTACTTGAGAGGATGAGACAGGAGAATCGCAATTTCATGGCCAGCCTCAGCAACTTAGCAAGGCCCTCTGCAACTTAATGAGACCTTGTTTCCAAATAAAAATAAAATATGGCTGAGGGTGTAGCTCAGAGGTAGGATGCCCCTGGGTTCAATAAAAAAAAAATGCCCATCTCATCATTAGAGCTATGCAGCTTTAGGCAAATTACTTAACCACTCTCAATCTCCTTTCCCTTCTCCTCACTAAAAAGGGAATTAAAATATACCTTGAAGGGTTGTCAGGAGGATTAGATGAGTTAGTGGAAGAAAATATGCTTAGCACAATGTTTACGGCACATGGCGAATACTCAACCATAGCTGTTATTATTATATATTGTTATATACAATATAACCCAAACCAATCCAGATACATGCATATCTAGTTTCATTTTTATTTTTGTTTGTTTTAATCACTCTGGAGGGATTCCCAGTAGCCAGATCATGTCTAAGAACTTCTGGTCATTCAAATGTGGTGGTATACACCTGTAATCCCAGTACTTGGGAGGCTGAGATAGGAGAACTGCAGGTTTGAGGCCAGCCTCAGCAACTTAGTGAGGCCCTCAGCAACTTAGCAAAATAAATTTCAAAATAAAAAATAAAGTAGAGCTGGGGGTGTAACTCTGAGGTAGAATACCCCTGAGTTCAATCCCCAGTTCACCCCCACCACCACAGAAAAAAAAAAAGAACCTCTGGCCAGGAAATTGTCTCTTCTGACCAACCAGCTGAATCTATGTCCTCCTCCTTCTTCCTCCACTTCCCACCATCCTGACTGTAGGTTCTGTGTGTTCAGTGTTCTGTTGGGGAGAACGGTCCAGTGTCTTTGAAAACGTTGCATCTAGAGGCCTTCTTTACATATGTGTTTTTAAGGACTTCATCTGTAGACATGTTTGAGAAAGATACATTGAAAATGAAATATAACATGTTCTTATCTCATATTAGTAAGTGCATCATAATTTAAGGTTTCTTGTTTATTTTCTCTATGGGTTAATATCGCCTCTCCTAAGCTTTGCTCTCCTGTCTTTTGGCTCCCAGGACAGATATTAAATTGCTCTATGTATCCTGGCCATAGAATTGGATTCAGTTAATACTTGTCCATTGGCTTAGACTCTGAAGACTCCAGCTCTAGCCCCTACTCTGGCATCTACTAGCTCTGTGACTTTGGGTCAGCCATTGCACTCTTTGAGCCTCAGTTCCCTCCTCTATGAAAGGGGCTGGGTATAGCTGTGACATAAAGACTTCATTGGTGGTCTGGCATCAACCGAGGCAACATCTGTAAAAATATCATTTGAGAGTATTAATTGCTATTTGATTATAAAGAAGTCGTCTTATTAATATGGTCAAGTATCTCGCTAGCTTATTGGTTTCTGAAGTAGGATCTATCATTTGCTGTGTGATCTCAGACAAGGTACTCAACTCCTCTGAGCTTCAGCTGTCTTCCCTGTGACACGGGGAGAGTAGACTCGATTGCTTAAATCTCTGGACGTTGTACAATTCTATACTGATGCTGAATTTTTCTTGGAAACTGGGAAAAGCATAGGCTTTGAAGTCTAGTGAACAGAGGCCAATCCCTGACTTCACAGCTTACTGCCTTTCTATCTCTCCAGACCTTGAAAGGACTGTCTCAGAGGGTTTGGGATATTTTTGAAACTAATCAGCAGTTTGGCTGAAGGGCAATTGCTTGCAATAAAAGGCCAGCCATGAGCAGAGCTCTGCAGTGACCACAAAAAAAAAAAAAAAAGAGGATCAGGACAAGATCAGGTCTCTGTTTTCAAACTCCAGTGGCCCACTGGGTAGAAGCAGTTTGCTTTTGTATGTTGAATTTTTGTTGACTAAATAGCGGTGCTGCATGAGCTGGGGTGGTTGATACATCCCCTTGGGGTGGGCTCTGCTGCTCTCCAGGTGTAGCTGGAGCATTTCAGGCCTTCCCCCGGCGCCTGGCCCCTGGCCCAGTGGTGTGCAGCTGTGTCAACAGGCCTTTGAAATCCGCACACACCAGCTGACTGGTCAGCAGCCCCCCCCCCAGGTCCTCACCACGGCCTTTGTCACAGGAAACCAAGACAGACGTGTGGAAGCTAGCAGTGCTGGAGGGGCGGGGGAAGAAATGATGGGAGAAATTTACCTGAGGAAGTTCATAGTCTGGTTCCTTCTGGGATTGTTGCTCATTGCTCTCCTGCCTTCTGGCTCTAAATCAATAGCGTGAGCTGGTTTCTTTTATTCTGACCTGAAAAAGCGGGATGGTTTGCTGGTGGTGCTGTGAGATCGGGAAGAGCCTCTGAGTCATCAAGCACGAACAAACCATGTCCCACAGAAATTTAGTGTGAGGTTTTTTTGGCTTTTTTTTTTTGCGGGTGGGGGGCGGATATACTCCATTTTAGGGCGCTGATTTTCTTATTTCAACATTTCCTGCAGGTCATGGTGGCACATGCCTATAATCCCAGTACTTGGGAGGCTGAGACAGGAGGATCACAGGTTCGAGGCCACCTCAGCAACTTAGTGAAACCCTCAGCAACTTAGTGAGACCTTGTTTCAAAATAAAATAAATAAAAAAGGCTAGGCGTGTAGCTCAGAGATAGAATGCCCCCGGGTTCAACGCTCAGTACAAAAACAAAAAATTCCCAAGTGCTCCCTGTGTGGCAGACACTGTATAGGTGCTTCACATTAGCGTGATGCTATCTCACGAATCTTCACCACATCCCTGAGAAGTCTGTTGTTTTTAATCCCTTTTGGGAGGTTACAACTAGCCATCTGACTCAAGCCTGTGTTCAGATCGCCTACCCTGAGCCTTCTTCTACAGCACGGAGATCCTTGTTTGGATTATTTCCCAGGTCACTAGGAATCAGGGTCTCTGGTTGACTAGCACGCCTCCTTTTCTTCTTTGCTGCCCAAGTTCAAATCCTTACAGTCATTCCCTCATCTTTATTCTTGCTCTGTACGTCCATTGAGTCTTGACCCCCCCCTCACCTCCGTCCAGTGTCCCCTGTCTCCCTGCCTTTTCATTCCTACCCTCATTCCTACACCTTTGGACCAGTGCACTAGCCTCTCAGCTCTTTTATCACCAGACCTTCCTTTTCTACCCTCCTGTGTCTGCTCCCCCTGCCACATCCGTCTTCCTTCAACACCCCTTGTCCTAACATGTTTCATTTAAAACATCCCAGGGCACCGACATTATGTACATATGTGAGAATACCAATGTCAATTTCAATAGCCTATCTAGGGAAGGGGGAAATAGGGAGGGAGCTGGGGGAAAGCCCACCAAATGCTATGTGCATGTGTGTCACTATCACTATGAATTGCATTATGATGTGAGACTATAATGCACCAATAAAAGTATAAAAAATAAAGCATCCCAGGGACTTTCTGTGGCTCACAGGATGAAGTCAGAACTCAGATCACAGGTTCCAGGCCAGCCTCAGCAACTTAGAACTTCAACAACTTAGGGAAACTGTTTCAAAATAAAAAATAAAAAGGTTGGAGGTGTAGCTCAGAGGTACAATACCCCTGGTTCAATCCCCAGTACAGGAAGGAAGGAAGGAAGGAAGGAAGGAAGGAAGGACTTGCTAAGTTGCTAAGTTGCTGAGGGTCCCACTGGGTTGCTGAGGCTGGCCTTGAACCTGGGATTCTCCCGTCTCAGCCTCCCAAGTACTGGGATCACAGGTGTGCGCCATCATGCCGGGTTAACATCACTAACAGTGGCAGAGCTCCTCATGGAATTAATAATGGCTAGCTGAATGAGCACTCCTGTGCCAGGCAGGCTGTGTGTTCAGTGCTTCACAGCTAGATCTCATTTGTAACTTGAGATATTATCTTATTTAATACTTAGGAGAAGCCTGCGAGGTTGGGGGATTTATGATCCTCGATTTGCAGAAGGGGAAGTGAGGCGTCACGTCTCTGGAAATTTATTGCTGTTTGTTGAGATGCTTCTACCTGCCCGAGTTCTAACCATCCCTTTGATTACTTCTCTCTGACACTGGGCTCCTCCCATGTACCATCTAAGTGCCATGCTGATGCCAATAAACTTCTGTTTATCTTCAAAAAAAAAAAAAGAACTCAGGGTTGACATCAAGACCCTCCCTGCCCTTTCAGGCTGCCCGGGGCTCCTTTCCGGGCTTGCCATCACTGCTGGCAAGAATGCAAGCGTGCTGTGGGTTTACTGACTTGAGCACCTTTGCATCTGAAGTGTCCTCTTGTTCTGGGGTGGAAGATTCCTCAGTACAAGTATTATACAGCAGCACCTCAGGTCTTGCTTTTCTGCATGGAAAGTACTCAAACAGAAAGCACCAATAGGGAATATAAGAGGTTTATTCAGAGAAGTGATGGCACCGTGTAAGGAAGACTGCGTGATAAGGGGAGTTACATTTCAGAGAAGGGGTGGGGTTATGACAGAGAGAGAGAGAGAGAGAGAGAGAGAGAGAGAGACTCAAAAGGGCTGCTTCCCAGGGGTGAGAAATGGCATGAGACAAAAGGAGTTACACTCCAGAGAAAGAGTCTGGAGCGGTCCTTTTCTGGGGGTGGAAAATGGCGTGGACTCTTCGACCTGGCAAGTTTTATTCAGCCTGGAAACCTTTCCCCCTAATGCATATGCATTTGGGGAAGTCACTGTCTCTTTTGCATGTCTCGCCTTAGTGAGTCTGCGTTGTCTCCGCCCCTTCCCACATGGAGAGAGGGGTCCAGCCTTTTCATATCTCTGCTCCAGGTCCGCCCGCCCCAACCTACCCTATCTGCTAATGCCTAAGTAGCCACCTAACACTCTGCCTGCAATGTCACACACCTTCCCACCCAAACCTCAGCTCTCTTAAAATTCCCCTCTGTTAAAGATCCTATAGTGTCCTCGCTTCAATGAAGCTTTCTCCAGTTGCCTTGTAGGAACATCCCCCTCAAGCATTTTGTAACACTTAAAAGGGTACATCTATGTTGCTGCACTGTAGTTATTTGTATGTCAACATTTTCCCCGTATGTCCGATGTGAGGATGGAACTTGTGTGTGTGCGCACACACACACACACATGTGCCCACCCATTATGGTCACCAGCATAGTACTAGCATAGTGCATTGAACACAGTGGGCCTTTCCTTTTTTGAATAATTGAACTAATGAGCAAAGAAAACCAAATAATAAGAAAGAAGTCACTTACTGAGTGTTTATTCTGTGCTAGACAGTGTCCTTAGTGCTGTTAAAAGATATAATTCCTTTAAGCCTTGCAAAAACCCTAGAGGCAGGTGATATTATGTCTCCATGACCTAGATGAGGAAACCTGGGCACAGCTAGTTGAACTAACTTGTCAAAGAATTAGTGATGGGCCCAGGACTCAAATCCAAGTGGTCTGCCTCCAGCACCCAGCCCCCACTGCAGCTGCCTTTCCAGGGCTCTTCTTAACCTCTGGATAGAAGGTCCTGGCAGGCTAATGGGCATACTCATAAAAGAGCTACTTCCTGGACTTACACATTTAGCAATGTGCCTGGTGGGACAAATGGACAAGATTCTGACCAAATGGACACGCAGAGCAAGAACAAAGACGAGGAGGAGATGACTGTAAGCTTTTGCACTTGGGCAGCAAGGATTTAAAGAGTAGGCACGGGAGTCAGCCAGAGATGCGCTTCAGCAATGTGCAGGTGGATTGGTGAGCCAGTACCATCAACTTCCGAGTGCGGACATGCCCCAGATGACAGGTGCCTTGTAAAAATGAAGCATGCTTTTCATGTCCTATAAAACATGGTAACTTCATTACAGAAGCAGTAGTCAGACTAGGGGCCTGGGACTCCTCTAACACCCCCACCTTTGTCATGAGATGATTACTTGGTTGATAATCCTAATCCGCCTAGTGCACATACCCTATGTTTATCACTCCTGTCTTATAATTAACTTTTATATTTTCCCTAACTTTACAACTCAATCTGTGCTCCAGAGTGACTGCAAACCCATATTTATCTAATTTAGCAAACATTCGCGTGCACTGCAATTAGACTCACATGTGTGATCAACGTCCTTTGCTAATTGCATAATTTCTTTTGAGTTTAATCATCAGATGGCATCCTTCATTTTTTTTTTTAAATGTCTACATGGTTTGCTGTTGGTTGTGTACTGCATGTGGATTCTCAGATTGAGGCACCTGCAGGCACAGGACCAAAGACACGCTTGACCCAAAGACCAGGGAGGAACTGACTTCCTTGTGTACAGGTGAAGAAATGGAGACCCAAGGACATTAAGGGACTTGCCGATCCAAACGGCTCATTATTAACTGTTCCTGAAGATGGGGCAGGATGAACACATCTGCAAAGAATATCACCCAGACCATCCCAGTGTAGAAATTCCATGAATAATTCAAGCCAGGCCTGACAATTAGAACCGAGCTTGCATCTGGACAAGATTAGCCTGGACCTAAAAGAAATCAGGTGACAGGCAAGGCAGACTCTGAGGATTTCTGAAATTATAACCCTTAGCAGTTGTTTTTCAGGTTTCGGCTACTTATTGCAGGCAGATGTATCCTTATAAGGAAGGCTGGCTGCACTTTTTTCCCCTTCCTTCTGCAGCTTTTTGCAGATTTCTTTTGTTTCTCTATAAAGCTGGATTAGAGCAGAGTAGAAGGTTCATTTGGGCAACAAGGATTAGCATGGAAAGAACCAGAACACTTGAGCTGAAATGGAACTCAAAGATCTAGCCTACTCGGCTTATTTGTTTTACAACGAAGCTCAGAAGGGCGTATCCAAAGTCACAGAGTTGCTCAGTTGCTGACCTGGGACTCCAGTCTGTGCTTCTTGACCTGCAGTGCTCTGCTAATGAACAGACCAAATGGCTGAGCTGTTCCTTGACTCTTCTCCTTCCACGCATGACCCGGCACCTTCACACAACGCCTTGGGGTGCCCGCTGCTAGGCCACGTGTAGGACGCAGACGCTCAGAACATGGTGTAGGCTGAGGCAAGGGCCAAGGAAGGGGGGATCTGCCAAGGTGGAGACAGCTCCACTCCCCATGGTGGAGAGCTTGAACTCAGGATTTAAAGGAAGGCAGTGGTGCCCCACATAGTGCCCGGCCCACAGTAGGAAGGCCATTGGCATTTGCTGGCTGAGCATGCCTCCCAGCAAAGGGTGAGGATGGGGGGTGAGGTCAGAAAGGTCAGAACAGGCCAGCTGTTGCCACCCACAGTTTTTTTTTTCTTGGAAGGCAGAAAAAATCATGAGAGGTTCCCCCCAATGGAGTTCATCTTTTCATCGACCATGGTCACTAATGTGGAAGTGCTGAGAGTCGCTGGGGTCAGAAAATATAGCCCAGTGGCTACTCAGAAAGAAAAGGAGAGTGGGCATTCGCCTCTGCCACGTCTCCTGAGCTGGGAACCCTTCCCGCTGATGCTCTGCTCTCTGAGACCATAGCAGCCAGGACACGCCTCTGCCACGGCACTGGTCACCCTCCATCAGATACCTCCTAACTGTATGCAGGAAGTAGGACGTGCTCGGTAAGCCCATAGGAAGTGAGTGAATGAAAAGTTCAGCTCTCACCCACTCTGCAGGGTGAGACAATATGTGGAATGGACAAAATAGTACTTGGGAGGCTGAGACAGGAGGATTACAGGTTCAAAGCCAGCCATAGCAATTTAGCAAGGCCCTCTGCAACTTAGCAAGACCCTATTTTGAAATAAAAATAAATAAATAAATAAATAAATAAACAAATAAATAAAAAAAGACTGGGGATGTAGCTCAGTGGTAGAACACCTCTGGGTTCAATCCCCAGTACCACACACACACACACACACACACACACACACACACACATTAATAGCTTATATAGACAGTCCAAAGCAATAAGATTACATTTATCTAGTGGAAATGTAACTAAAACCCTACATTTTGGGAGATGGGGGGATGGGGGATTGAATCCAGGGGCCTTCTACCTCCAAGCTACACCTCCAACTCTTTTTACTTTTTGTTTTGAAACAGGGTCTCGCTAGGTTGCTGAGAGTCTTGCTAAGTTGTCAAGGTTGGTCTCTAACCTGGGATCCTCCTGTGTCAGCCCCCCAAGTCTTGGGATTACGGGTGCGCCCCCATGCCCGGCTCTACATTTGTTTCTTTAAAAAATCAATGACCCAAACAAAAAGTGGGTGAAACTTGAAGGAGTACAGTCTGTCTAAAAAAGCCAGTAGGGGTAGGCCTCGGCAGGTCATAAGCTCAACGTGAAATATGATTTTTCATGTAGCTGCTATGGCTACTCAGACTCCATAAGTAGAAACCAAATCCAGATGAATTCAGTGACACTCCCTGCAGTTTCTGAACTGGATCAGGTCACACCTGGGACACGGTGTTCACTTGGGGCTGTGTTAATAGCTATACCTTACCCTGCTTCCAGGGCTGTATTTTACAGTGTTTTTCTGGGCATTATCTCGTTACATTGTTCGAATGAAATGGTTTATATATGGTTTATATGGTCGAGGGCAAGCTGACTTGTTCAAGGTCACCCAGCCAGTGAGTGGCAGAGCCTAGTCTTCTGACCCCTCGTCCACACTCTTTCCACCACATCATGCCGTCTCTGTGCAGACCAGGGCCCCCGCTGGCAACATCTAAAAGCCAGGCCGGCAGGACGCTTGTCAAACGCTGTCAGCGGTGGACACGCTCAGATGGGCACCTCGCCATCAGCCAGCCCGACAGCGATGGTTCAGAACCCGCGTTTCCTGGCGCGGGGCTGTGGGAGGGCCTTGACGGGCCAGCTCAACAGCCAAGAGCGCAGCGACCCTGGCTTGTTTCAGAACTGACAAGAGACAGCACTGAACATCGCTGCACCTCAGAATGAGCCCAGGAAAGGACGAATCTCCATCCTTAACCCCTTCGGCACCTCACAAAGGTTTTGTGAGCTGGGGCTGGGGGCCAAGGAAATGGAAAAGAGCTAGTATCTTCCAGGGCTTATTGAGTCCCTGGTTCAAGATAATTTACATTTAACTTTCTTCTTCCATTTTTTTCTTTTCGTGTGTGTGTGTGTGTGTGTGTGTGTGTGTGTGTGTGACTGAAGATTGAATCCAGGAGCTTTCTACTTCCGAGCTATACCCCCGGCCCTTTTTATTCTTTGTTGTGAAATAGGGTCTTGCTAGGTTGTTGAGGCTGAACTTGAACCTGCAATTCTCCTGTCTCAGCCTCCCAAGTACTTGGGATTACAGGCATGCACCACCACACCCAGCTAAGTTTTTTTTTTTTCCTGACCCAGGACTGGTTACTGTCACCTTGCTGCTTGCCTGGGTCACCATTTGACTCTTATGCACCCTGGCATTGGTTTGTCAGAGTATTCTGTCCCATTCATGTCATCTCTACCAGTGGTCCCCTGAGCCATTCTTTCAAGAGAACCTGTGAGGCGGGTCAGGCGGGGATCATTCCATCATTTCACAACGAGCCTTTCATTCACTAATCAAATATTTCAGATACTTCTATGTTCCAAGGAATGGTGCAATGCGCTGGAGAGGTCTTGAGGGAAATGTATGCAGTCACAGGAGAAAAGCAGACATCAGAGTTGGGGTGTTTAGGTAGGAAGACCTCATATTGCGATGGGGTGTCATGCCAAGTTGTGACCAGTAGGTGGCACTCGGGGTCCCAGGAGGCGCCAGAGTCCTTCCAAGCCAGGCTTTCATTTCATATTCATTACTGTGCTTAACATCAAATTCTAAGACATATTGAAAGGCTGTGTTCAATTTGATTTTAATTCCCTTTATTTGCCGTTAATTGTTCCATGCTCTTCTAAATATGGTCAAATTAAATCTGGTTGTGTCACGGTTTCCTGGGTAAGTGAAAGACATGTCCAGGAAATTAGAGTCCTAAATAAGTTAGCATCTCCAGTGATGGGTGTGAGGCCCCGGATGCCTTTCGTAGGAAAAGCTCGTGAGAAGTTAATGGGACTGGGCAAAGACCTGGAAGGGTACACACTACAAGGTTAGTGGTGATATCTCCCTGTGGTGGAAATACAATGATGTAAAAAGATTCTTTTTGTACATGTCTAGGCATTAAAAAAAAACGAGCATGCTTTACTTCGCTTGTTTTAAATATTTTATTAGAGTATCACAAATGGAAAAGCATACAAATATTATGTGATCAGTTTGGTGAGTTTTTACATATTTATATGTATGTATAATACCACCCAGATCAAGATATAGAACATTACCAGAATGCCCAGAAAGTTCCCTCATGTCCTTTCCCAATGACCCACACCCCACAGGACCTACTACTCTGACTCTGTCACCATAGATTAGTTCTGACTATTTTTGTACTTCACATATGTGGAATCACAGGGAATGTTCTCTCTTGTGTCTGGACTCTGGCTCAACATTATTTTTATAAGTTGATGTAGACAAATATACAAAAACTTACCAAGCTGTTCCGTTGTAGGGTGTATTAGAATCAGTTCTTTTTCACAGGGGTGTAGCATTCCATTTTGTGAATATATTGCAAATATGTATTTTTGTAATCAGAAAAAATACTAAAAAAGGGTTTAATAAATGAAAATTGACTCTTTGCTGGAGACCAAGGAGACATTTCAACAACAAGACAATCCTCAGGGGACATAGGACTAGATAGCCCTCTGGGATTGGCCTGAGCTCAGAAGCACAGGGTTTTTGAGAAAAAGAGTAAAAGGAGCTTTGTGGGAATCAAGTGTTCTGACTTGGGAGAAGCTTTTGGTGAATTTCTCAATAATCATGGGGCTAGCTCTCTAACTGGTTATGTGCCATTGGGGCAAGTTACTGAAATTCTTTGTTCTCACTGTGATAAAAACTTTTCTTACCTGTAAAACATATAAGGTTGCCAGAATAAGGGAAAAATAAAAGAAGAAAGAAAATCCCAAGATACCCAGTTAAATTTTAATTTCAGATAAACAATGAATTAATTTCTTGTATAAATATGTCCTGAGTATTACATGGGACATATTTAATACTGAATAATTACTCATTGTTTATTTGCAGCTGAAATGTAATGACATTTCCCTGGCAACCTTAAAAACAGGTATAATCCCTCCTTACATGATAACACAATTGTTTGTGAGAAAGTGTTTGTGGGCAGAAACGTATGTACAGATGAAAGAAAACAGAGAGAGCCAGAAAGGTGGAGAGGAAGACTATAGGGTTTGGAGCCAAGACCTGTGACCCCAGCAGGTCAGGAGCCTTCCTCTTTGTCCTCCATGGTGACCCCAGTGCCCAGCTAGGTGGCTGACCCCCAGGCACGCTTACACATCACCTGTTGGACGGCAATAGACTTGGTTCCCAGATATCGACACTTACTTGCTTTTGACCTTAGATAAGCTGTGTGTGTGTGTGTGTGTGTGTGTGTGTGTGTGTGTGTATTGTTGGGGAATTGAATCCAGGGGCATTTTACTTCCAAGCTGCACCCTCAGCTTTATTTTATTTTTTTATTTGGAAGCAAGGTCTTGCAAAGTTGCTGAGAGCTTTGCTAAGTTGCTGAGGCTGGCTGTAACCTTCAATCTTCCTGTCTCCGCCTCTAAGTACTGGGATTACAGGTGTGCGCCACAGTGCCTGGCCTCAGGTAAGCCCTGTCATCACTCCCTTCTGTTTTCTTACTGAATTCATTCAGCAGGCCCTACAGGGCCCGACTCTGTGCCAGGTGCTAGGGAGAGACTAATGAACTAGGTTCTAGCCCTTGTGGAGTTTATATTAGAAAGAGAAAAGAGAGAAAGTAAACAAGTAAACAAATACATGAAAAGATCATTCCTGGCAGTAGTAAGTGCTGTGATGGAAATAAATAGCAGGTGCTAGCGGGGAGGCTCAGTGGTTATTTGATGGGTGGTTGGGGAAGGTCACTCTAAGGAGGTGACCTCAAGAATGGCAAGGAACCCACCTCATGAGGAGCCCAGGGAGCAACATTCTGGGCGGAGGAAAAGCAGGTTTTCTTACCTGAAAATTAAATGTGAGAAAATCAACCTCCCACACCTGTAAGGGGTCAAATGAAGGGAAGTCAACTTGTGAAATTTTTGAATTTCCACAAATAAAACGGATTGCAAACTGTTCTCCTGGAGCCTCAGCTCTAGCCCCTGATGACCAGGAAATGGGATTCTTTGGTTCTTCAGGGTCAGTGCAGAGCTGCTGGGAGCTCAGCCTGTGGACCCAACCATCCTGCCTGTCAGTGGGGAGTGAGGTCGGTACCCGCATCCGGGTACACACTGTGTTCTGTCAGGTTTCCCCGTTTCATTTTTCTGTTATCAATCTCAATGGACCGAGAAGAAGAAGAAAAATATCCAACTGGTCCTTCACCATAGGTAGATTGAGAAGTATTGGTGTAGTGGCTTTAGAGCGAGAAAAAGCTAGCCCGGTGTGGTGGTGCATGCCTGTAATCCCAGTACTTGGGAGGCTGAGACAGTAGGAGCGCAGGTTCAAAGCCAGTCTCAACAACTTAGTGAGGCCCTTGGCAACTTAGTGATACCCTGTTTCAAAATAAAAAATAAAAAGGGCTGGGGCATAGCTCAGAGGTAGAACCCCTTGGGTTTAATCTCTAGCAACACACATACAAACACACACACACACACACACTTTTATTAGTGTGTACTAATAAAATAAAAGTGAAAAGAAGCTAGTGTGTATTGCAGCTCAGTGTCTTTTTTTTTTTTTTTTTTTTTGCGGTACCGGGGATTGAACCCAGGGGCATTCTACCTCCGCGCTACGCCCCCGGCCCTATTTTTATACTTTATTTTGAAACCGGGTCTCACGAAGTTACGGAGGGCCTCACTAGGTAGAGAGAGAGAGAGAGAGAGAGAGAGAGAGGGAGACAGGGAGAGAGAGAGAGAGAGAGCTGAGGCTGGCTGCAAGCCTGGATCCTCCGGTCTCCACCTCCCAAAGTACTGGGATTACAAGCGTGCTCCACCACGCCCGGCTAGCTCAGTGTCTTTCTAGCTGGTTGATCCTAAGGTCCCTTCCCCTGTAAGATGGGCATGTCATTGCCCCCTGTTAAGGCTCCGCAATTTCAGTGAGGTCACCTGTGTCAGGCACCCAATGCAGTGATACAAAAATATTAATTCCCACTTTTACGATTGCTAGATCTAACATTCATTTATTCCATCAACAAATATTTGCGAGTGCCCACTATGCGCTAGGCCTTCTTCTAGGAATGGGGGATACAGCAAAAATATGAAACTCTGCCCCTAAGTTTGTATGTGGGAGAGAGAACAATTCGTGAACAGCCAAGACGACTACCGTATCAGATGGTGGTAATCATTGTGGAGATAAAACAGGGAAGGGCAGGGGGAGATGGAGTGAGGGTGGGCAGAGAAGGCCTTGCTGAGCAGAGAGGAAAAAGGGAATGAGGGAGCCAATCGAATGTTTGGAGAGTGTTTTGGACAGTGCAGACAGCAAGTACAAAGGTCCTGGGATCGGATCATCCCCTGCCTGCAGTGTTTGGGCCTTGAGTCTGTGAGGCCTGGGTCAGCTTTTGTGACTCTTCCCACCCCAAACCCAAGTGTAGGGTCCTTAACTCTCCTTGCTGCCGTGGGTGCTTAGCCAGCAATGCACAGTGGTACTCACCAGTCAGCCCCCCCCCCCCCCGCCCGCTCTGGGTCTCAGATGGATCCTGTTCTCAGCTGGAATAGGATCAGTTCAATCAAGGGAAATCAGCAAGGCAGGTCTAGATTTCAGTCACCTCCTGCGCCTTCTTTTCTTGCAGTGCTGGGAATAGAACCCCGGCCTCACATGCCAGGCAAGCCTCTACTGACTGAGCCACCCCCCACCCCCAACCCTCACCTGTGCCTTTCAACCTGTGTGAGCTTTTTGGCTCCTGATACACACAGTGGATCCTCATTTTTCCATGGGTTCTGAATTTGTGAATTCATCCACTTGCTGAAATTTATAAACCCCAAATCAATACTTGCTGTGCTATCATGGCCCTCTTTGGACACGTGCTGAGTGGTACACATTCGAGTCACCTGTCATGCACATTCCCAGCGGAGGTCAAGCAAGCAAGGTGACACCACTCTGCTCTCTGGTTTCAGTTAAGTTGTAAACATGTGTCCTTTCCGCGGTCTACTTGGTGCCGTGGTCTTTTATTTTTATTTTTTTTTTTGCATTTTGTGCTTTATGTTAGTGGTTTTGTTGCTGGAAATATCACCTAGGCATTGTTCTGTCTGGTGTTTTGAAGTGCAAGAAGGTTGGGAGGTGCCTTAGGAGAGAAATTTTTGTGGTCGACAGGCTTTGTTCAGGCCTGAGTCACAGCGCTGCTGGCAGGGAGCTCGGCGTTAATGAATCAGCAATATGCAGTTTATTAAATACGTTGTCTTTAAACAGAAACGCGCCTCCAACAAGGTATGTATCTATCGAGTGGAAGACGAAAATATTGTGACCAGAAGCACACAAGACCCTAACCATGTACCATGTATATCCCTTGGGTGCAATGGTTCCATGTTCACTAATTCAGTGATTTTTTTTTTTTGGTACTGAGCATTGAACCAGGGGTGTTCTACCTCTGAGCTACACCCCCAACCCTTTTTATTTTTTTAAATTTCTTTATTTTTTGTGGTACCAGGGATTGAACCCAGGGGCATTCTACGTCTGGGCTACACGCCCAGCCCTATTTTTTATTCTTTATTTTGAAACAGGGTCTCACTAAGTTGCTGAGAGCCTCGCTAAATTGCTGAGGCTGCCCTTGAACCTGCAATCCTCCTATCTTAGCCTCCCAAGTTCTGGGATTACAGGCGTGCGCCACCGTACCCGGCACTAATTCAGTGTTAATGGTGACTTTACAGAACATAACTACAGTGACTAAGGATTGACTATAGACAGCCAAACTGTTTTCCAGAGAAGTACAACCAGTTTACATTGTCACTAGCAGCATATAGCAATGCTAGTTTTACTCCACCCCTGCCAGCATTAGATATTATCATTAAAAAATCTTTTTTAATTTTATAGGTGGAAAGAACATCTAATTCGTGTGTGTGTGTGTGTGTGTGTGTGTGTGTTTGTGTTTGTGGTCACCTCTTGGTTCCCACCAAGACACGTCGTGTGTCCCTGACCTCCACACTGATGTGTTTTCTGGATGGAGGTCATTTGGTCTGCTGATGAGAATAAAATCAACTTTGCTCCTTCTTTCTGGCTTCTTTTCTATAGCTGCAGCAAATGGGGCTTGCCTGGGAGCTGTTCTGCGCTTTAACAGTGAGGTGAGTCTGATTCACAGTCCTCTGGCCACCTGACTGCTGAATGTGCTGCGTCCGCCAGCCTGGCCCCTCCAGGAGAATTAAGGTCCCTCTTCCTGCCCCCTCTGAGCAGGGGCACATCAACTGTGCAGTGGCTAATGCATCCTCCTGATAGCATCCCTGCCCTTCAGCAAGGTCACACGTGTACTTTGATGTTTGACACCTGCAGACCGAAGGTACCCGCTACCTTTCGGGCTGGGTAATAAGTGTGGTATTAAGGTTTAGCCTCCTTGCTTTTCCCCAAAGTGGTGGCTCGATGGTTGTCACAGGCTCCTAATCCTAAACCTAGAGAATCTGAAATGAACTATATTTTCTCATGTCATGACCATTCCACGTGGCAGCTCTATAAGAATGGCCTTCCCAGCTCTGTGGCTGTCACCTTAGCTGGCGTCAGGACCTCGGCCTGTCAGGGGAGGAAGGATTATGTGGGGTGTCAATGGTCCTTTCTGTGCTCTGTTTTTCTCGCTGCCTGGTTTAGCAAGGAACAAGACAAAATTGATGTCCTGTGTGTGTGATCACATGTGCGTGTAGAAGTAAATGCATCCACTAGTAAATGAGTAAAACTGAGAGTACAGTGTGATTTAGCTGGTTATTTTCCACTCATCTCTGGAGGCCCCCCATGAAGATACTTCTGGGTGTCCTCCCTGGTGTGCACTGCTGTGTGGACTCCTTGTCCTTGTCCCGCTCCCTATGTAACCCTTGACTGTGACTCTTTTTGAGTTTTCTAAATTTTATTTTTGGTATTGGGGATTGAACCCAGAGGCATTCTACTTCTGAGCTACACCCCCGGCCCTTTTGAATTTTTTGTTTTGAAACAGGGTCTTGCTAGATTGCTCAGGGTTTTGCTAAATTACTGAGGCTGGCTTTGAACCTGTGATCCTCCTCTTTCAGCCTCCCATGTAATGGGATTACAGGCGTGCACCACCATGTGGAGCTGACTAAAACTCTTAACATCCTAAATTGTAATACAATTCTCTCTAGGCTGGTTTCTCACCTATCAGCGTCTTGAGATCAGAGACTAAGTTGTGTGTGTGTGTGTGTGTGTGTGTGTGTGTGTGTGTGGTGAGGGGTACTGGGAATTTAACCCAGGGGTGTTCTACCACTGAGATACTCTCAGCCTTTTTTCATTTTGAAACAGGGTCTCACTACATTACCATGTGCTAGCCTTGAACCCGCAATCCTCCTGTTTCAGCTTCCCAAGTACTGGGGTTACAGGCGTGCACCACCATGCCCCATAAGATTAAGTCTTAATTATCTTCATTTTCCCAGCATTAGGGAGAAGGGCTAGCTCAGTAGGAGTTTAAAAAATATTTGTCAAATGAATGAATGAATGCATGCATGCATGCATGAATGAATGAAGGGGTAGGAGGATGCTCCCTGTATGGGCCCAGTTTCTGCCCAGACTAACTCGCCCCAGTCTGAGAAGCAGATTCTCGTTGGGCAGTGGGGAAGCTCCCTGAGGCTGGGCAGCAGACCAGAGGACTAGAAGCTCATCCTGGCCAGAGCAGGGTGTGAGTGGACAGGTCAAGAGCTAGAATGGCTAAGACCAGGACTGCAGCAGGTGGAGAGCAGTCTCAGGGTGGGATGTCCTCGGTAGAGCTAGGCAGCCAGCATGTTTGATATGACCATGGGCAGCCTGCTCTTTTTTTTTTTTTTTTTTTTGCATGTGTGGTACTGGGGATTGAACCCAGGGACATTTTCCTCTGAGCTATACCCCCAGCCCTATTTTTTAAATTTTGAAACAAGGTCTCACTAAGTTGCTGAGGGCCTCGCTAAGTTGCTGAGGCCGGCCACAAACTTGCAATCCTCCTGTCTCAGCCTCCCAAGTATTAGGATTACAGGCGTGAGCCACTATGTCCAGCTTTGTGTGGCTTCTTGTGGGCCACTGAAACCTTAGGATTTTCCAGCTGACCCTGCCTAGGCCTGAACGGTTCATTTCCTGGCAGGAACAATGACAACGACAACATAGAATTACATAAAGAAACTTCCTCTCGATTATCTCTACGCATCTCTATGATCTATCTCCTAACGACTGTGTGTGGTGTATTCATCATTCAGCCAACAAATACTTATCGACCCCTTGCAAAGGTCAGGCACTGTGGTGGTGTCTCAGTCATACCTGCAAGTTTCTGTGTTTGTAGGCAATGCTCCTTCACTCACACAGAGGATCATCTACCTGGATCCGTCATTCGCTTCATCATCGGTGCTAAGGACACCACTTGGCACACAGCCAGTGCTCATGAAAAGTTTTGAGTTGCTGGGTCAATCAATGTGCATGTTGATCAGTTTCCCTGTTTAATAGAGCAGGCCTTTCGGAGCCCAGGAAAACCACGGGTCTGGCCCAGTGCGCCCTCGCTCTTGAGGCTAGGTGGCTCTGGTCTGAAGCCAAGGTTCTGAGACTCTGGAGCTTCACAGACTGCTAACTTTCTAAACTGAAAATGCCAACAAATATCGGGGAAAGAGGTCGAACGTTGCCAGCTTTTCATTTTCCTCCAGGTAGGAAGATGGAGAAAGATATCACTGCCTGTTATTTCACAAGAGGATGTTTTTAACACTACGGCTGTGTGAAGGATGGCCTGAATTTTTAAAATTGGGGTGTGTTTTGGATCTGCAGAAAAGTTACCACGTTGTTCTTATGGTTTTTATCTATTTCTCATTGACAGATAATAATTGTACATCTTTATGGGATACAGTGTGATGTTTTGGTTCTCGTATACATTATGTGTTGATCAACTCAGGATACATTACCCAGCATCTCAAACATTTATGATTTCTTTGTGATGAGGACATTCAAACTTCTTTCTTCTAGCTATTTCAAATTATGTGGTACAGTGATAGAACACCAGAACTTGTTCCTCTTATGTGGCTGTTACTTTATGTCAGTGGACTGTTCTCGCCTCACCTCCCCCATCCCTTCCCTCTCCAACCTCTGGTGACCACTGCTCTCCTTCCTACCTCCATGAGCTCAGTTTTCTTAGATTCCACATAAGAGGGAAATCAGGTGGTACTTGTCTTTTTGTGCCTGGCTTATTTCACTCGAAATTATGACCTACAGGTCCACCCATGTTGCCACAGATGACAGGATTTTGTCTTTTTAATGCTTGAATAGTATTCCATTGTGTGTATATCGTCATGCATTTGTATGTATACAAATCACATTTTCTTCATTCATCCATCAGTGGATACCTCAGTTGATTTTATTTTTTATTTCGACTACTATGAAAAATGCTACAATAAACATGGGGGTACAGGTGTCTCTTTGACACACTGATTTCATTTCTTTCAGATACGTAGCAAGCAGTGGAATTGTTGGATCATAGGGCAAATACATATTTTAGGTTTTTGAGGAACCCTCATACTGTTTTCCATAATACCTATTCACATTCCCACTAACCGTGTCTGAGTTCCCCTTTGTCCACATCCTTACCAGCATTTGTCTTTTTTTTGGGGGGGTGGGTACTTGGGATTGAACCTCCGAGCTACATCCCCAGACCTTTTTATTTTTTATTTTTGACAGAGGGTCTCACTAAATTGCTGAAGCTGGCCTCTAATGCCATCCTCCTTTCTCAGCCTCCCAAATACTGGGATAACAGGCATGCGCCACTGTGCCCAACTTTGTCTTTCTTTTTCTTTTCCCTCCCTCCCTCCCTGCCTCTTTGCTTACAGCCTTCCTCACTGGAGTGAGATGATATCACTGTGCTTTTGATATGAGAAAACTTCACTGATCAACACTCAGGAGACAAGTTGAGATTCAGACGAGCATTCGGAAGCCTCTGGAAGAACCAGTCACTCAATTTCTTGCCGATTTCTCTCTTTAGTTCTCTCCAGTCCTTCTCTTTCTCACCTCTTACATGCAGACACGGGCGTGCACATGTGCACACGCGGAGGCACTTTTCAAAGCTCTGCAGAGAAGAGCGCTAGGTATGGCTGGATCCCAGGTGGAGAAGGAAGACAATCTCTCCTATTCAAGTGCTGCATCCTTAGCCTTGGAAAGAAAAGGAGAAGGGACAGGAGGGGGAGGGGAGGCGAGTCTTCCCCCTTCCCCACCAGCCTCCTTATTACATTTGTTCAGAGTGAAAAAAAATAATTTTAAACTCTCAGTATTAGTTTATGACTCCTATTAATCATATGTTAATAATCCTCCCAATTATTAAATTATAGAGACATGCATTCCCTCATCCAAACAGAATAATTATTTACTAAAATGAATTAACATATAGAAAAGCCTCCATTCTATGGAGGCTGAAACTTAGCATAATGAGTTTATCAGGCTTAAAAGAAGCCCAGACAAGCTTTTTTGGGGGTGAAATAAACACACTGATTACAGCAAAGCTTATCCGTGCTGGCATCGTGCCATTTGCTATTTCTTTAATAAACACAGCTCGAGTTGTTTATCTGTTTAATATACTTTATTGAGGCTCTGCTTTGCAATTAGTGGCGGGGGAAGGGGGAGAGGGAGAACTCGTTCTTGCCAGCTCCCCAAAGTTGCTCATTTTGGGTCCTCTTTGTGTTTTAATAGGCCTGCCAATCAGTGTGGTGCAGCGCACAGATCTGATCTGCGTTGACAATATACTTGTCACTCCGAAATGCATTTCTAGGACATCAGCCTTAGCAGGGTAGAGGGGGAGCCAGTCAAGGGGAAACAATTATGCAAATTTAAAATTTAAACTCTCCAGAGCCCCTGCCGCAACCTGGTAAGAAGATAAAGGTCTGTCTTCCAGCTCTTTCTTCAGGGACAGCGGGCTCTTTCACTGTATATCTTCTAGGGGGATTGCTAAGTTACTTAAGCATCTTCAAAATGGTCCCATGGACACGCAGCTGGGAAACAGGATTCATAGGTAATTACGTGGAACACTCTTATTTTTCATAGCACTCATGAAGCCACTCAATCTCCTAAATTTATTTTAAAATTTATTTTGCAGTACTGGGGATGGAACCCAGGGCCTTGCACATGGTAGATAAATGTTCTACCACTGAGCTACATCCCCAGCCCTTAAAAAAATGTTATGTTGAGATAGGGTCTTGCCAAATTACCTAGGCTGGCCTCAAATTTATGATCCTCCTGTCTCAGCCTCCCAAGGGGCTGGGATTAAAGACAAGTGCCACCATGACCAGCTCCTACATTTATTTTATCTAGTGATTTAGGGACTGTGCCAAATGTTCACCAAAGGACATTCCTGTGTCATTCATTCATTCATTTATTCATTCAACAAGCATATGGTAATATACATTTCAAAATTGCTAAGAGTAGATTGTGAATGTTCTCACTTTCCCCAAAATGGTAAGTTGTGAGATTATGGATATAGTAATTAACTTGATTTAATTGTTACATAAGGTATACATATATCAAAACATAAAATTGTGTCCCAGAAATATATAATTATTGTTTGTCAATTAAAAATAAAATTGAAATAAAAACCATTTTTTAATGAAATAAAAAACCCCAGATATTCTAGGGGGCAATGCTGGGAGCTTATGGCTTACTGCGTTTATTCCTTTCAATCCATGTACTGGACATCGCTGCGTCAGGCGCTGGGCTAGGGAGGTGAACGAGACAGATAAGCTCCTTGTCATCACAGGGCTTGTCTTTGGGGATGAGTGGACAAAGGAGTGTGGCGGGTGGCAGGATAAAGGTCTGTCTTCCATGTCTTTCTCTAGGGACAGCAAGCTCTTTCGCCACACATCTTCTAGGGGGATTGTTAAGCTATTTAAGCATAATAAATAAGTGGCAGGCAGCTTCTGACGTGGCTCATTGAGAGCCATGAGGCTGATGGGCACAGCCCTGCTCTTGAGTGTGACTCACCACTAAGAAACAGAATACAGCAAAAGTGATGGGGTGTCGCTTCTGATTAGGTGACATGAGGTTGCATCTTCCATCTCGCCAGCATGCTGTCTCTTGCTCTCTTACACTCTCGGATGCAGCAAGCTGCCATACTGGGAGATGCTCTGGGGGGAGACCTATGCAGCGAGGGACTGGGGGTGGCCTCTGACCAACAGACCAGGGCAGTGATCTGTAAGCTGGTCCTGTAGGTGGTTTATAGGGACTGGGGCCTGGAGGGAACCTTGAGGGCAGCTGGGGAGACCCAAAGCCCAGGTCCCCAGCTAGCTGCCTCTGGATTCCTGCCCTGCAGAAACTGTGAGGCAGTAAATGTTTTTAGGTGACTAAGCTTGGGGACAATGTCTGGCTTACTCAGTTCAGGCAGCTCAAACGGACTAGTATTAATGGACTAGTACTAACTGCAGACTAGTATTAATGTTAACAACAAACATTAATTTCCCACGGAGGCTAAGTCCAAGATCAGAGTGCCTGCCACTCTGGTGTCTGGCAAGGGCTCTCTTCCTGGCTTGTGGACAGCCACCTCCTTACTGCATCCTCACATGCTGGAAAGCCATAGTCTCCTCCTCCTCCTCCTCCTCCTCCTCCTCCTCCTCCTCCTCCTC
>PVJS01033284.1:0-22266 GCA_004027185.1 Glis glis | reverse complement strand
TCCATCCATCCATCCTTCCATCCATCCTTCCATCCATCCATGCTTCCATCCATCCATGCTTCCATCCATCCATGCTTCCATCCATCCATCCATCCATGCATCCATCCATCCATGCTTCCATCCATCCATGCTTCCATCCATCCATGCTTCCATCCATCCATGCTTCCATCTATTCATCCATCCATCCATCCATCCATCCATCCATCCATGCACGCATCCATGCATGCATGCATCCATGCATCCATGCTTCCATTCATCCATACATCCACGCATGCGTCCACGCAGGCGTCCACGCATGCGTCCATCCATCCATCCATCCATCCATCCATCCATCCATCCATCTTTCCATCCATCCATCCATCCATGCATACATGCATGCATCCATTTATCCATTCACCCATACATCCATGCATGCATCCATGCATGCATCCATGCATCCATGCATCCATCCATTTATCCATTCCTTTTTTTTTTGCTTTGTTTTGTTTTGATACTGGGGATTGAACCCAGAGGCATTCTACTTCCAAGCTATACCCCCAGACCTTTTCACTTTTTGTTTGGAAACAGGGTCTTGCTAGGTTGCTGAGAGTCTTGCTATATTGCTGAAGCTGGCCTCACACCTCCTTCTGTCTCAGCCTCCTATTCATTCCTTTTTTACTGAGCCCCCACCACAGCAGTGTCTTGTTCATTTAATCATCTTGGGGCTCAGCTTCCTCATCAATTCAATGGAGATCAAAGCGCTTTGGAAGATGAGAAATAATTTATATGAAGTTCCCAGCAAGTGTCTGGTCAGGGTTGGTTTCTTGGGCCTAAGACCTGTGCAGCTGCGTGGGGCATTGCTCACAGAAGGACCCCCCCCCTTTGTTTAGTGCTTGGCTATGCCATGAAATTCTTAAGATTTTTGAACCGGGGTGCTGCATGCTCATTTTGCATGGCGCCCCTCAATCATGCAACAATCCTCTGTCTATTGCATGGTGGAAGCTGCAGTGGTGCTGGATGGGGTACCTACTACTACGCTCTTCAGATTATCTGGTAGCTGCCTGCTCTTTCCTATGTCTCCCCTCTGGGCTCCCTGAGTCCCGAGAAGCTTCTGGAAGGCACCTAGGGAGAGCATCTCCAGGGCATGCCTTAATCACTGTGGCCTGCAGCTGCACCCTGAGCCACATGTGATCAGATGCCAGTAGGGTCCCTTCTCTGTATTGCTCTACTTTCCAGTTTCAGGGCAAGGCTGTCTCTCTGCCTTGGGCTCTGTATTAGTCCATTTTCTGTTGCTATAACAAAATATTCAAGGCTAGATACTTTATAAAGAAAAGAGGTTTATTTAGTACACAGTTTTAGAGGCTGGAAGTCCAAAACCAGGTGGCCTCAGCAATTCAGCCTCTGCCGAGTGCCTGCATGGCAGGTGGCATCACAGTGGCAGAGGGATCACGTGGTGAGGCAGGAGGCCAGAGAGTGGGCACAGGCCAGTCCCGCTCTTTTACAACAACGCGCTCTTGCTGGGGTGTAGCTCAGCAGTAGAGTGCTTGGCTAGCATGCACAAGGCCCTGGGCTTGATCCCCAATACCACAACAAAATAAAACAAAACAAAACAAAATAAAATAACAACTTGCTCTTACGAGAAGTCAGTCACAGTCCCGTGAGAACTACTTGGATCCCTCCTGAGGGTACTCCCAATGACCTAATTACTTTCCATTAAGCCCTGCCTCTTAAAGGTCCCACCACCTCCCAGTGTTGCCACACCGAGGACCAAGCTCCGGGTATGTGAACCCGTGGAGGATAAATCACATCCAGACCACAGCAGGCTCCTCACTCCTCATGGGGGTTTCAGGGAATACTTCTGCTTGTCACTTCCCTGGGGCCACAAGCACGAGGCCCCTGGAGCACATCGGAACCGTGGTCCACCAGCACCTAGACTCCTGCTCACCAACAAGACGGACATGATCCAAGCCGGTGCTTAGACCTTTGTGAGTCTCAAAGATCCACGAAAATGCCTGCGGGCAGGAGGTGCTCAAAGAACATGGTGACCATAGCAATGAATCAGCCACCACCTGTCTTGACTAATGTGTGTGTGAGCAGTGGTGCCTTACACCCAAAACAAGGCAAAAATATTAAAAGATTGTTACATTTTAGTCCATTGAAGCCATTACGTAATCATCTCACGAGCCTTTTCCCTTTAAATTTGTATTTGGAAATACTTTCCAATTTGCAAAATATGCGAAAATGAAAAGAGTGTAAAGAGCACCCATATACCTCTTCCTCGGACTCACCTGGGAAGATTTTATCCTGTTTGCTTGATCACTGTCATCTTTACATTTGTTTGTTTTATTTTTTTGTGGGGCTGGGGAGGAATCCAGGGCCTCGCGCATGCTAGGCAAATGCTCTACCATTGAGCTATATATTCATATCTATTTATCTGTCTATCTATCAATCATCTATCTATCGTCTTTTTTTCTGAGCCATTTGAGAGTAAGCTGCATAAATACAGCCCTTTCCCCCTAAATATCTGGGTTTGTATTTCTTAAGACTAGGACTGTTCTCCTGCATGAGCACAGGGCATACATTTTCACTGATACAATGGTTTACTCTACTGCCCATATTCCACTTGCGTTGGTTGACCTAATAGAACCTTTTCATGGCCCTCCAGTACAGAATCCAACCGAAGGTCAGGCATTGCATTAAATTTTCATGGCTCTTTAGCCTCTTTCCATCTGGAACATTTCCACAGCCTTTTTTTGTCTTTTGTGATATTGACATTTTTAAAGCATACGGTCCTCCCCCACCCTTTAACAGAGCACTCATCATTTTTACTTGTCTTGTATTTCCTTCAATTTGCTTGAGGTCCACTCTCATTTCATTCTATTCTATTTTATTTTTGTGGTACTGGGGTTTGAACCCAAGGACACTCTACCACTGACTTACATCCCCAATCCTTTTTATTTTTTAATTTTGTTTTGAGACCGGATCTCACTAAGTTTCCCAGGCTGGCCTCCAGCATGTGCTCCTCCTGCCTCGGCCTCCGGAGCAGAGAGGCTGGCTATCCATTCTTGTGTCTTTCTCAGCATGCTGCACTTGGGGGCACGCAGCACCCCGAGCTTTTCACCTGGTGACTCCAGATGCTGGTCCAAGTCAAAGTTAGGATGCCAGAGAACGTTTCCTTTGGGTGACCCTGTTCTCTCTCAGCACATTTCTTTCTTCCCTAAGTAGCTCTAATGCACACCTGCTATTCAAGAAGATTCTGTAACCCATTCACACTGAGAGAGGAATATGACGGTTTAATGTGTGACCCCTCCGTGTCCATCCTTGCCTGCCTGCCTTCCTTCCTTTCATTTGTTTTTGTGGTACTGGGGATGGAATACCCCCAGCTCTATTTTATTCTAATGTTATGTGTGTGCGTGTGTGTGTGTGTGTGTGTGTGTGTGTGTATGTGTATGTGCTAGGGATTGAACCCAGGGCATTCTACCTCTGAGCTACACCCCCAGCCCTATTTTATTTTTTATTTTGAAACAGGGTCTCACTAGGTTGATGACAGTCTCACTACTTGCTGAGGCTGTCCTCGAACCTGTGATCCTCCTGTCTTATCTTCCCAAGTACTAGGATTACAAGCGTGCACCACCACGCCCGGCTTATTCTTTTTATTTTGAAACAGGGTCTCACTAAGTTGCAGAGGGCCTCACTAGATTGCTGAGACTGGCTGCAAACTTGCGATCCTCCTGTCTCAACTTCCCAAGTACTGGGATTGCAGGCATGAGCCACCAGGCCCAGTAGTGGCCACGTCTATAAAGTGGACGTTAGTAATTGTGCCTCCCTCATAGATTGCTATGAGAATGAAACAGAAATACTCTCTCAAAACAAACACATGAAAAGATGACAGTGATTGAGTGAATAGGATAAAACCTTAACCGGTGAATCTGAGTAAAAAATATATGGGTTCTCTTTATACTATTTTCATTTTTGCAAGTTGGAAAGTATTTCCAAATAATCCAAATACTCTCTTTCCATGACTCTATAACCCCTTGGGGGCAGGAACCATGGAATATTCATCTTGGTGCCTCCACCTCCACCCCCAAGCTATCACAGTGCCTGGGACCCAGTAGTCACTCAATAAACAACAGCTGGGTTGGACTGTTAGGCCACATTGTGTCCTCTTGTGAGACAGCCCTTCCTGAATTCCACAGGAACTGGGACACTCAGAAAATGTGCTTTTTTCTTTCTTTTTTTGGTGGGGAACTAGGGATTGAACCCAAGCTAGGGAACTAGGGATATTCTACCTCCAAGCTATACCCCCAACCCTATTATTTATTTATTTATTTATTTACTTACTTACTTATTTATCTATTTTTGTGGCACTGGGGATTGAACCCAGGGGCATTCTACCTCTGAGCCACACCCCCAGCCTTATTTTATTTTATATTTGGAAACAGGGTCTCACTAAGTTGCGGAGGGCCTCACTAAGTTGCCGAGGCTGGCCGCAAATGTCTCAGCCTCCCAAGTACTGGAATTACAGGCGTGCGCCACCACACCTGGCCTATTTTATTTTTTACTTTGGAACAGAGTCTCGCTAAGTTGCTGAGGCTGGCCTTGAACCTGCGATCCTCCTCTCTGGCCCCCCCACCCCAGTACTGGGAAGTAAATGTGCTTTGAATAGAACTTGAAAGCACGCCCTCATTGGCATCTCACAGGTCAGGATGCTCTGGTGAGCTGCTAAGTCATGCTGGGTTCTTTGGACCCTGGGGGAACAAAGAAAAATGACACGATGGCAGTAGGAGCCATATGCCCAGCAGATTTTCACTGAGACACTTGGCATCTATAATTACTCACTGTTTGCAGGGAAAAGACAGCATTAAAATGGAGTGGTTGGCATTCTCCTTCTTGTGTTAAAACCCTCTTGCCCAGCATCACATGATGCCCACACTCTGCAGGGACTGATTTTGCCCCAAATATGTTGTCTGTCTTCCTTCCTCCCTCCCTCCCTCCCTTTGCCTGATCCATCGTGCAGAACTTTCAAAAGACCAGTTTGAAATGACGTCACAGTTATTAAAATTATTAATCTGGCCGGGCATGGTGGCTCACACTTGTAATCCTAGTACTTAGAAGGCTGAGACAGGAGGATTGCAGGTTCGCGGCCAGCCTCAGCAATGTAGTGAGGTCCTCCACAACTTAGTGAGACCCTGTTTCAAAAATAAAAAATAAAATAGGGCTGGGGGTGTGGCTCAGAGATAGAATGCCCCTGGGTTCCATCCCCAGTACCACATACGCACAAATTAGTAATCTGTACAATGCATGACAGAAAATGCCTTTTGTCTACAGTTGGTTCTGTTCAGAAAATGTACCTTCACCTCAAAATATTCTCGAGCCATGATCAGCACCCTGAAGGAGGGCACGGGGCTTGCCAAGCAGATGGCAAGCCGTCACTCTGGCCTTGATGTCCCGGGCCCTACAGATTAGGGCAGGCCCGTCATGGTGCCAAATAAATTTTGAATATAAACTATGATTCGTTTTTCTGGACGTTGCTGAAGACGATGAACTACCCAGCGTCCAGGCTTGCGTACAGATGTGTACATTGAAAACTTCACAGCTCAGCCGGGTGTGGTGGCGCACGCTTGTAATCCCAGTACTTGGGAGGCTGAGGCAGGAGGATCGCAGGTTTGAGGACAGCCTCAGCAAGTAGTGAGACTCTCAGCAACCTACTGAGACTCTGTTTCAAGATAACAATAAAAATAGGGCTGGGGGTGTAGCTTGGAGGTAGAATGCCCCTGGGTTCAATCCCCACTACCAAAAAAAAAAAGAAAAGAAAATCTCAGTTATTACAGATCCATATGAAATCAATTCTTGTGTGTGTGTGTGTGTGTGTGTGTGTGTGTGTGTGTGTGTGTATGTGTACGTGTGGTATTGGGGATGGAATCCAGGGCATTCTACCACTGAGCTACACCCCCCAGCCCTATTTTATTTTTTATTTTTATTAATTTTTTTGCGGTACTGGGGATTGAACCCAGGAGCATTCTACCTCCAAGCTACACCCCCAGCCTTTCTTATTTTTTTTTAATTTTGAAACAGGGTCTTGCTAAGTTGCTGAGGGTCTTGACAAGTTGCTAAGGCTGAACTCCAATCTGCCATCCTCCTGTCTCAGCCTCCCAAGTACTGGGATTACAGGCATGTGCCACTACACCTGGCTTATTTTATTCTGAGAGAGAGTCTCACTAAATTGTCCAGGCTGGCCTTGAACCTGCAATCCTCCTACCTCAGCCTCCCACGAAGTGGGGATTACAGGTGTGTGCCACTGCACGCAGCAGGGCTGGTTCCTTCTGTAAGCTCCGGGAAGGATCTGTCCCCGGCCTCTCTCTTCCCTGGCTAATGGTCGTCTCCCTGTATCTGTTCACATCTGCGTCCCTCTGTGCCCCTCTGTTTCTAGGTCCAAATTTTTGGTCTTTATAGGGACACCAACCGCATTGGTGTCTACCCTAATGACCTCGCTTCACCTTGCCTCCCTCTGTAAAGGCCGGATACTCAAATACAGTCACTCTCTGAGGCTCTGGGGGTTGGGACTTCAGCATAATTTTTAGGGAGGTCACAATTCCACACACATCAGCAGAGGAAGTTACCTTGTGACACGGGGTCCAAGCGTGGAAGTGCGTCTAGGTCCCTGTGACAGGAATGAGGGCACTCTGAGGTCTTTCCTTAGGGAGCCTGTGCTTTCCCCTCTGTCCCACGGACCCCTCCAGGAGGGCCGGCCCGGGGGACAGCACATCGAGGGTTGCTGTGTACAGGACGGGAGATGCAGTGGGTGCCGGGCAGGTTGCAGGTGGTGCCTGGAGGGAACAGGGCAGCCGGGAGGAGCCTCCGAAGGCTTCCAGATGAGCTTCTGTGGAAATCTAGACGGTCGGAATGGTTTCTCTCAATGGTTTTTTCTCAACCACACACCTGTAATCCGGTACTTGGGAGGCTGAGACAGGAGGATCACAGGTTTGAGGACAGCCTCAGCAAGTAGTGAGACTCTCATTAACCTAGCGAGACCCTGTTTCAAAATAAAAATAAAAAAAAAATTGGGCTGGGGGTGTAGCTTGGAGGTCGAATGTCCCTGGGTTCAATCCCCAGTTAAAAAAAAATGTGGCAGGGCGTGGTGGCGCACACTTGTAATCCTAGTACTTGGGAGGCAGAGACCGGAGGATCCGGGTTCGCGGCCAGCCTCAGCTACTTAGTGAGGCCCTCCGCAACTTCGTGAGACCCAGTTTCAAAATAAAGAATAAAAAACAGGGCTGGGGGGTGTAGGTTGGTCGGAGGTAGAATGTCCCTGGGTTCAATCCCTGGTACTGCAAAAAAAATAAAAATAAAATAAAGGATAAAAAATAGGGCCGGGGGTGTAGCTCGGAGGTAGAATGCCCCTGGGTTCAATCCCTGGTACCACACACACACACACACACACACACACACACACACACACAAAGTGTGGTTTGGAGGTTGTGAGAAAGGCCTAGGGCGGTTTGAATGACGGGAAAAGGGAGGGCGAGGGACGGACCAGGAGTCTGAGGCGGGGGCAGGGAGCCGCGCATGGAGGAAATAGGTCAGGCTCTGAATCTCTAGCGCTGGAGTCTTGGAAAAGTTCAAAGTCGTGAATCTGGGCTGCGGAGAGAGGCTCCCCAGAGGTGAGGACACGGGAGGGAGGACGAGCTTTTCATGTGTGGTGACACCTTGGGAGGAGATGAAGGGGCGGCCCTCAAGGAAGGCGCAGCGAGCTAAGGACGCGGGGTGCCCGCCGTCCAGCCTGCAGCCAGCCAGGAGTGGCAGCCCCGCCTCGCCCTCCCCCTCCAGCAGCAGGGCTCTGAGCAGAGGGGTACCACGCACCGGGTGCTGTGGCGAAGGGCTTGTGCCCGACTAGGAAGGCAGACGGGCTGTAGGCAGGCGGTGTCCTGGGCCACATTCGGCAAAACCCTGGCGGGGCTGGCTCAGCCCCCACCTCCCCCACCCCTCACCCGGGGAGCAGCGTCCCCACTGGTGTCCCACCAGGCCACCGCACTCATCAGGCAAGAGCCAGTCTCTCAGAGGCCTCCGAAAGGTCAGGGGCAAGTTAGGGTTAGGTCAATTTCATGAATTGATTATTTTATTTTTTTATTTTTGGTACTGGGGATTGAACCCAGGGGCATTCTACCTCCAAACTATACCCCTAGCCCTATTTTATTTTTTATTTTGAAACAGGGTTTCACTAAGTTGTGGAGGGCCTCACAAAGTTGCTGAGGCTGGCCTTGAACCTGGGATCCTCCTATCTCAGCGTCCCAAGTACTGGGATTACAAGCGTGCGCCACCACGCCCGGCTCATGAATTGATTAAAGTGAGCAGTAGCGTAGAGCTGTCTTGAGAACATTTCCCACTTTGTAAGGCTCCCTGAGGGAGCACCCCTGCCTTAAACCTGAGTGGCTGGGGTCTCTGCCCCGCGCTCTACCACCCCCAGCAAAGCCACCCGGCTGGCAGGCACGAGGCACCACCTGCAGCCCAGCCCCACCCTCCTGGGTATCAGGGATCCTGGAATTCCTTGTGTCCAAATCCAAGTCTTTTCCAGGGACTGTGCAGGCCTTTCCCCCGGCTTCCCCCAAGGGCCGATCACGTGGCTGGCACGCCAGCCCTGGGCTGTTGAAGGGGCCAGGTGGATGGCACCTGGATGGGAGGGCGGCCGTCCAGGTGTGGGTGGGACGAGCTTCCACCTGTACTCTTGCCTCGCCTCAGGGGGAGGAGTGAGCCTGTAGATACACCCGGTGCTCATCAGTAAACCGCAGCAGAGTCAATGAATGTTTTACTCACAGTCAAAGAATTTCAAAGGCAAAATTAAAAAAAAAATCTTCCCAATACATTTCATGGCACTGAATTACATTTCAAGTATAGATTGCGAGTGCGTTTCAACACGTGGGATCTGGCGCGCACAGGGGCTTCTCAAAGTTAGAATCCTTAGCTTCCAAAGCGCCCACACCTCGGAATCCAGCCCTTCGCCCTCCAGTCCTATGCTCAGCAGCCAGAGCCACCCATTAAGACCCCAAACCTGCCGTGCGCAGCGGCACACACCTGTAGTCCCAGACACATGTTTAGGTGAAAAACAGAGCTTCTTCAATGGCCTTTCAAAAAATTTTGGATTTGATCCTACACCAAAATTCACCGAGTGATAGCTAGTTAAAGATCAGCTGCAGCTGGGCGTGGTGGTGCACACCTGTAATTCCAGTACTTAGGAGGCTGCGCAGGTTCGAGGCCAGCCTTAGCAACTCAGCGAGCTCTTGCTTCAAAACAAAATAAAAAAGGGGTTCGGGGTGTAGCTTAGAGGCAGAATGCCCCTGGGCTCAGTCCCTGATACAAGGGGAAAAAAATCCCCAATCTGATTGTTACTTGGTCCTTTGCCGCTGCCTGAAGGATGAAGTTCCACCCTCTGGCCTGGGTTCGAGGCCCTGGAGCTGTCTGACTTCTTTGGCCTCAACTTCTACTCCTCCCCAACTCCTCCCTTCCAGGGAGTTCCAAAGCTCCTTCCTCACTCCCTCTCCCCCCTGGCCAGCTCTCCCTGGGCTTCCTCCTCCATCATCTGGCTCTTTCGGGGACCCCTTGGCCCTGCCTTCCCACCAGCCCACCCCTGCCTATCCCCGGAGTGAGGATTCTGGGCACCTCTGGGCACCCACTGGGAGCTGCTGCGGCCCAGTTCAGAGCTGGTCTAGAAGTGGCCCCCGGGTGCTGAGGATCTGAGGAAAACAAAGGTAAGAGCCCTAACACAGCCCAGCTGCTAAAACAAAACTAGCTCTTAGGAGCTCGCCTGTGTTTTCTGTGGGAGGGAATGGCCTTGGCATCCGGAGGGTCTGGCTGTGGGACACTCGGGGTCTCCCTGGTCCAGGCCTCGCAGGGCCTCTCCAGTCGCAGTGCAGCTCCCGCGCAGTGGTCTTGAAGCCCAGCGTGGCTCTTCCGCGGCCTTACATACTGCATCTCGGCGGGTTAGACTCTGCGTGCCCAAGGCCATCGCCTGCCAGTCTCCGCCGAGGTCTGTTTTCATACTGAGAGAGGGGTGCAGAAACGGGCCCCTGTCTGGGAATGCCTTCTCGTGAGGAAACCTGCTCCGCCGCGGGAGCAGTAAGATTGAGCTGGGAGACGCGTCCTCTCGGAACCGGAACCATGGCAAAACCTTGCTTGCCAGGAAAAGTGGGGAGAGGTTTAACATGAAGAGTGATTAATGTGAAGATTAATCTTAAAATTTAGCCAGGCATGGTGGCGCACACCTGGAATCTCAGTACTTGGGAGGCTGAGACAGGAGGATTGTAGGCTCAAGGATAGCTCAGCAATGTAGGGAGACTCTCAGCAACCTAGCAAGACCCTGTTTCAAAACAAAAGTAAAGCCGGGTGTGATGGCACACGCTTGTAATCCCAGTACTTGGGAGGCTGAAACAGGAGGATCAGGGTTCGCGGCCAGCCTCAGCTACTTAGTGAGGCCCTCCGCAACCTAGCAAGACCCTGTTTCAAAATAAAGAGCAAAAACTTGCACTGGGGGTGTAGCTTGGAGGTAGAATGCCCCTGAGTTCAATCCCCAGTACCAAAAAAAAAAAAAAAACCCCAAAAAACCCAAAAGTAAAATAAAATAAAAATAGGGCTCTGTGTAGCTTGGAGGTGGAATGTTCCTGGGTTCAATCCTCGGTACCACACACATGTACAAAAAAGTGCAAAATTCAAATTACAAATGATCATTATTCAAGGAAATGCACTGCTCGTTAACTGTAAATTTATAGCACAGAATCAATGACAACTAGATTCACAGAGAATCATCCGCCAGGCCTCCTTGGAGACCAAATGCAAGGAACGCAGAAAGATTTCCTCTTTGTTCTTAGTTGTGTATGACAGATTACACTTTCTAAGGCGGCTGGAACAAGATCTCCCATCCCATTTGCTCTTGTGAAGATGTCAAGAGGTGGGACATAGGTTCCCTTCCCTGAAACTGGGCCAGCTCATGGCTATGGCAGATGTCGCCCTGTGTAACTGCTGTGATCAAGTCATAAAAGGTGATACGAACTGGGTACGATGGCACACGCCTGCAATCCCAGTACTTGGGAGGATCACAGGTTGGAAGCTAGCTTCAGCAATTTAGTGAGACCCTCAGCAACCTAGCAAGACCCTGTTAAAAAATAAAAAAGAGCTAGAGGTATAGCTCAGAGGTAGAATGCCCCTGGGTTCAATCCTCAGTATCAAAAAAAAAAAAAAGTGATGCAGTTTCTGCCAGTCTCTCTCAGATGTTGGGGCTCAGAACCCAGCCCCTATGCTAGGAGGAAAACCAGTCCACATGCAGAGGCCATGGGGGGGTATTTGGCCAGCCCCCCCAGCTGACATCCCCATCAGTTGGCACAGCTGTGCAGTAAGCAAGCCTTAGAGGACTCCAGCCCCGGGCCCTGCCTGCAACTGCAGGAGAGATCCGGGCGGCGAACGCCACGTAAAATGTTTCTTACTGCTTGAAGCCTCTTCGTTTGGGGATGATTAATAAGGCGGCAACAAGCAACCGGAACAGAACAGGATGGCGAGCCCACCGAGCGAGCGAAGGGATTTTGTCCGGTCGTTTGCACATGACACGCTTCAACATGCACACGCAATATTGCATATTAGATGCACAATTACATCTGCCCTACTTCATTATCAGCCGGGCTCTCTGAGATGGGTGGGTGTAGGCTGCGCAGAAACGCAGAACATCTCGGAGCCAGGCCTCACAGACAGTGCGGAGCTCATTAATTGAACAGATATTATTAGGCTGTTTACCTGGGAGGAGCAGTCTGTGCTAAAATCATCAACCTGCTGCTTTCTATTCTCCCTCTGCAGACTGAGGTTTGATTATTTTGATCCCAGCACCAATCAGAAAATGCAGCGTCTAAATATTGAAAAGCTTTGCTTCCCAAAGCTGCGAAGACGTGCTGGCAAAGCAAGCCCAGCAACGTGATTTTATCTCAAGTCCCAAAGCTATAGAGACAAATTCAGTGACGCGGGTGCTTGTGGTCAATGGTGACACCATCAGGCATGGAGACCTGGGTGCCCTCTGGGTATGTGACACGCTGCTGCCAGTCTTGGTCCCTGGAACAAGCCTACCAGGTGGTAACTGCTGTCCTCATGTGGGGGATAATATGCCCATCTTAGGGGTGGATCCAGGTCTTGTGTGGGCTGAAAGCTTTTCGATCTGGGCTGCATCTTGAAGAATGCAAAATTACACGAATACAAAAGAGGCGGGTCGAAGCGTTGGGAGGGGCTGAGTGGGTACGCTTGCTTAGCTCCGTGTGGGTGCACCTTTGAGCTTGTGAGTGATAAGGATGGAATTTGAACCCACGTCTGCTGGATGCAAAGTCCGAGGTCTTTCTGCTACATGACAGTTTTCTTATACGATGAGAACAATCCGGCTGCAGAGGCCACGGGAGGACGCCTCGCCTTCTAGGAAGCAGGTGTGGGGACCGGTGGGGGGGCTCCAGTTCTCAGCATGCTCCCCGCGCCAGCTCAGCTGCAGCTCCACCTGTGACTCAGTCCTCCCCCCACCCCGCTCCCTTGCAAGGCTGCTGGTATTTTGCTGTCAGAGGGGGAAAGGGGTATTCATTGCAGCCTCCAGTTCCCTCCTCCTGCCTGGCTCTTTCCTGGGCAGCTGGCTCTGGCTCCCTGGGAGAATGAAGGGAAGCCTGGTGTATTTCCATGTTGTGTTCAGGGACAACCCTGCCATCAGGACTTGGGCCTCTCAGGTCCCAAGTGAGAGTTTTGTGAACATTTGCAAGTGGCAGAATCTCCAGGGGGAGCTCGAGTCTACTAGGGAGAGTTTATTCAGCAGGCCTGCAGTGGAACCAGTTACCGGCTTTTTAAAGAAGCCCTCCCCCCCAACACACACAGTCAGGCACCAAAGTTTGTGTCTGAGAATCTGTCCAAGCATTAAGAACGAGGTTCTGGTTCTTTCGGAGTTGCAGCCACGCCTAGGCACCTGGGCAGCCACTCTTTCTGGGAGGAAGTTCAAAGTCACCAGAGCTGCAGAATAATGCACCGGATTCCCATGGGCAGCCTCGGGCTGGGGCCTCTTACAAGTAATGAACCCTAGCCTTTTTCTTTCCTTTTTTTTTTTTTTAACTAGAGATTGAACTTAAGGGCACTCTACCTCTGAGCTGCACCCCAGTCCTATTTTATTTTATTTTTTAATTTTTTGCTGTACTGGGGATTGAACTCAGAGGCATTCTACCTCCGGGCTACACCCCCAGCCCTATTTTTTATTCTTTATTTTGAAACAGGGTCTCACTAAGTTGCAGAGGGCCTCACTAAGTAGCTGAGGCTGGCCGTGAACCCGGATCCTCTGGTCTCAGCCTCCCAAGTCCTGGGATTACAAGCGTGCGCCACCACGCCCAGCCTATTTTTTATTTTGAAACAGTCTTGCTAAGTTATCACCAGCTGTCCTGGAACCTGCGCTCCTCCTGTCTCAGCCTCCCAAGGACTGGGATGGCTCATACCACCATGCCCAGCAACTAAACCAAATCTCAGTGGAGCTAGGCGTGGTGGCGCAGTAATATATATATATTACTGGAGATTGAACTCAGGGGCTTTCTACCTCTGAGCTACACCCAGTCCTTTTTATTTTGGAATGGGGTCTCACTAAGCTGCTGAGGGTCTCACTAAGTTGCTGAGGCTGGCCTCTAACCTGTGATCCTCCTATCTCAGACTCCCAAGTACTGGGATTACAGGCATGCACCATGGCTCCTGGCTAAATGCTATTTCTTTAGTGAAGGCAATAAATAGAAAATAGATAAGCCTCTTTGGCTTATCTATTTCTTGTTGAGAGAACTTTAATAGTTTGTGTCACTCGGCATCTCTGCATTTAATCTCCAGTGTGAAGTTGTTCATACCATCATCTCATCATCCTTTTAACATGTGTAGACTCCTCCTTAGTGATGCTCACCCCTGATTTTGGTAATTTGTGTCTTCTCTCTCTTTTTTCCTTGCTCAGTCTGACTTATCCATTTTATTGATCTTCTTAGAGAATCAGCTTTTGGTTTCATTGTCTTCTTTGCTGTTTTTGTTTTCTGTTTCATTGATTTTCACTTTTATTTGGTCACATTTATTTCCTTCCTTCTGGGTTAAATTTGTTTTTCTGATTTTCTTTCTTTTTTTGGTGGTTTCTTAAAGCTGATGCGGATGTTATCGGTTGGAGATCATTCTTTTCTAACACACAATGTTATAAATTTCCCCCAAGTACTGTTTGAAGGGCTTATTAGCGAGGGCTGCTATAGCAAGAGACCACAGACAGAGTGGCGGTCTTAAACAACAGACATGTATTTCCTCATGGTTCTGGAGGCTGAAAGACCAAGGACCAGTGCTGGCCCCTCTTCCTGGCTTGTAGGTGGTCACCTTCTTCCTGTGTCCTCATGTGGCTTTTCCGGCATGCCCTCAAGTGCGCGCGCACACACACACACACACACACACACACACACACGTGTGTGTAAGTACAAGTCTCCCGTGTCTTACCCTTTTGTCTCAAAAGGGCCTCAGCCGTATCAGATGAGGCCCACGCTCACAATCTCATGTAACCTGAATTACCTTCCTCCAAGCCCTGTCCCCACAGCCAGTCACACAGGGGCTTCCACACATGGATTTTAGGGGACACGATCCAGTCCATAACAAACGACACCCTCCCAATTCTGATATTTTGTGTTCTCATTTTCCTTCCATTCAAAATATGTCCTGTTTTCCCTTTTTATTTCTTCTTTAATCCATGGTTATTTAGAAGTATGTTATTTAGTTTCCAAGTATTAGAGATTTTACAGATATTTTTCTGTTACTGACTTGTCCTTTAATCCCATTGTAGCCAGGAGACTTACTTTAGCTTCTATGATTCCTTTTAAATTTATTTGACACTTGCTTTCTGGCCTAGAATCTGACCTATCTTGCATTTGAAAATAATGAGCGTATTGGGGTTGTTGAGTGGAGTGTTTGACAAACGGCAATGAGGTCAAGCCGGTTGAGGGTAGGGTTCAACTTGGCTGTATACTTACTGATTTTCGGTCTACTTGTTCTACCAACTATTGAAAAAAAGATTTCTGAAATCTCTGACTATAATTGTAGATTTCTCTATTTCTTCTTGCAGTGCTAACAGTTCTTGTTTCGTGTTATTTTGAGGTTCCATTATCAAGCACCTGAGTATATAGGACTGTTCAGTTCTTTTGATGAATTAACTCCTTAGTCATTAAGAAAAACTGTCTTCTTTGTCCCTGAAAATATTCTTTGATTTGAAATCTATTTTGTGTGATGTTTATATAGCCACGCCAGCTTTCTTTTGACTAGTGTTAGCATAGAATGTCTTTTTCCTTTCTTTTACTTTTAGCTAGTTAATAGCTTTGTATTTAAATTGCATTTCTTGTAGGCAGCAAGTAGTTGCATGTTGCTTTTTTATCCTATCTGATAATCTCTACCCTTAAATTGAGGTGTTTAATCCACTTACATTTAATGTGATTATTGCTATGATTAGGTTTAAGTTTGTAATCTTGCCATTTTTTAATCCTGTCTGTTCTTTGTTCTTTTTCTCCTCTTTTTTCTGCCTTCTATTATATTGCGTAATTTTTATGATTCCATTTTAATTTCTTTTTTTTTTTCAGTACCAGGGATTGAACCCAGGGGCATTCTACCTCCAGGCTACACCCCCAGTCCTGTTTTTTAATTCTTTATTTTGAAACAGGGTCTCACTAAGTTGTGGAGGGTCTCACTAAGTAGCTGAGGCTGGCCATGAACCCGGATCCTCCTGTCTCAGCCTCTGAAGTACTGGAATTACAAGCATGCGCTACCACACCCAGCTACTTTTTTGATTTTTAAACTATAGGTCTTTGTTGTGCTATTTTATTGGATATTTTAGGGCTGCGGTAGTTATTTAACCTCGTCTACCTTCATATGATGTTGTATCACTTTACAGATGATATAAGAGCCATGCATCCCCTCGTCACCCTTTTGCCACTGTCATACATTTTATTTATGCTTATGTCATAAAACCTCACCACACATTATTTTTTGTCTTAATAGTGCATTGTTTAAATGGATTTAAATGAAACACAAAAAGAATCTTAACCATTAACCACATACTTACCATTTTCAGTGCCCTTTATTCCTTTGTATAGATCCTTATTTCTACCTGATATTTTCTTTCTGCATTAAAAATATCCTTTCCTGTAGTGCAGGTCTGCTGGTGATGAGTTCTTTAAGCTTTTTCATGATCTGAAGTTATCTTTGTTTTGTTTTATGTAAAAAAATACTTTTCTGAGTATAGAATTATAGATCTGCAGGAAGCTTTTGGGGTATGCTGTTTTTTATTTTCTTCTGGTTGTACGGGGGATTGAACCCAGAGCTTCACACATGCTAGGCAAATGCTCCACCACTGAGCCACATCCCCAGCAGGAGGTTTTTTTCCATTCAATACTTTGAAGAAGTTTCTTTGTTGTCTTCTTGCATGCCTTGTTTCTGGCAGGAAGTCTGCAGCCTCTCATGTCTTTGTTGCTCTGTCCATAATGTGTTTTTCTCTTGTTGCTCTTAAGATTTTCTCTTTATTATTGGTTTTGAGCAATCTGATTACAATGTACCATCCCAATCTTGTGTGTATGTGTGTGTGTGTGTATGTGTGTGTATGTGTGTGTGTGTGTGTGTGTGTGTGTGTGTGTGTGGTACTAAGGGTTGAACCCAGGGGTGTTCTACCTCTTAGCTACACCCCCATTTCTTTCCTTCCTTCCTTCCTTCCTTCCTTCCTTCCTTCCATCCATCCATCCATCCATCTTTCCTTCTTTTTTTCTTATACTGGGGATTGAACTCAGGGGCATTCTACCTTTGAGCTACACCCCCAGCCCTTTATTTTATTTTATTTTTTTTTGTGGTACTGGGGGTGTAGCCCAGAGGTCTTCTACCTCTGGGCTACATCCCCAGCCCTATTTTACCTATTTTATTTGGAAACAGGGTCTTGCTAAGTTGCTGAGAGTCTCACTAAGTTGCCGAGGCTGGCTTTGAACCTGCGATCCTCCTGTCTCAGCCTCCCAAATCCTGGGATTATAAGTGTGCGCCACCATACCCAGCTTCTTGTTTTTTTATTTTAACAAAGGGTCTTGCTAAGTTATCACATGCTGGCCTTGAACCTTTGATATATTGATCTCAGCCTCCCAAGTACTGGGATTACAGGCATTTGCCACTCTGCCTGGCTTCCAGTAGCTTTTTTTTTTTTTTGGCGGTACCAAGATTGAACCCAGGGGCATTCTACCTCTGTGCTACACCCCCAGTCCTATTTTTACTTTTTTATTTTGAAAACAGGGTCTCACTAAGTTGCAGAGGGCCTCACTAAGTAGCTGAGGCTGGCCGCGATCCTGCGATCCTCCTGTCTCAGCCTCCCAAGTACTGGGATTACAAGCGTGTGCCACCATGCCCACTTTCCAATAGCTTTTAATATGTGTCTTTCTCTACGGTCACTGTGATGAGCCTTCTGGACCCCTGTTCCAGGAAGAACCCATCACCCCATTGCTCGGTGCTTCAGTGGTCAGCCTCTTCAGGGCTTGCTCGGTCGCCAAGAGCCACCCGCCCAAAGAGGTGACCCTTCCCAAGCATCCTTGTCCAGCAACACGTCAGTGTGGGGCTCGTTCTGCCCAGCTCCTCGTACAGTGCTCTCTGCAGGGTCACCAGGGCCATCCTTGGCCTCTGTGGAAGTCTTCCTTCTTCCTCCGTCCTCTCCCCTCCTTCACAGCCGCTGATTCTAAGGCAAGTCCCAGTAGACATCAGGCCATTGAACCCAGGGGCATTGTCCCTCGGATCTAAACCCCCAGCCCTTTTGTATTTTGAAACAAACAAGGTCTCGCTAAGTTGCTGAGGCTCAGGCTAAGCTGCTGAGGCTGGCCTCAAACCTGCGATCCTCCTGTCTCAGCCTCCCAAGTACCTGGATTATAAGCGTGTGCCGGTTCTTTTCGTTCTTTTGCCTCTGAGCCAGCTGGACGGAGCGGAAAGGTGCTCGTCTGAATGCACATCTCTTGGGTAGCCGGCCAGGCTCGTCTCTTTGCAGAGGCGTGCACGACTTCCTGTGTGGAGCCTCGCGAGTGGCTTCCTCCGCCGTCCTGCTATTGAGGCGCTCGGCCCTTTCTTGTTGGTGAGCGTGCACACATGTACCATCGTCGTGAAGACGCCAACCTTCCTTTTTGCGTGTGGTTTTGAAGCGTTTCCTGGGCTGTGGTCTGCCTTCTGCTGTTGTGGCTGAGAGCACAGAAGCAGCCACGCTCCCCTGCCTCCTTCCTGAGCAACCAGAACCTTCCATTTTGCCTCTGACTGGGGGTGAAAGTTCCACTTCGTAGGCTAGTCGCGGAGAATAAATGAGTTAATAAAGCGCTTGTAGCCGTGTCAGCAACACAGAGAGAATGAGATAATTACTTGCTATTTTTGTGTTTATATGATTTTTTTTTCCTATTGGCCATACGCAGTCTTACATCTTATGTAGTCAAAGCTGTCTCTTGTGGTTTTTGCCTTTGGAGTGATGTTTAGAAAGAACTTCTTTGCTTCAAGATTATATAAATATTTACCACCATTTCTTTCAGTACTTTTATTATTTCCTTTCGTATATATATACATACATATATTTACATATATATGTATATGTTTATGTAATGTATATGTATATATATGTTATGTATATGTATGCATATATGTTATGTAACATATGTTATGTATATGTATATATGTTATGTATACGTATATGTATATGTATATATATGTATATATATACATACACACATATGTTTTAATTCTTTACATATATATTTATATATTTGTTTTTTTTTGTGGTACTGGGGATTGAACCCAGGGGCATTCTATCTCCGAGCTACACCCCCAGCCCTGTTTTATTCTTATTTTGAAACAGGGTCTTGCTAGGTTGATGAGAGTCTCACTACTTTGTTGAGGCTGTCTTCGAACCTGTGATCCTCCTGTCTCAGCCTCCCAAGTACTGGGATTACAAGCATGCACCACCACGCCCGGCTAATATATTTGAATATTATATCTGTCTGAAATCCAGAATATGTTTCCATGTGAGGTTTACACTGTATGGGAGACACACACTCCTTGAGTGTCTCACATTGCTTGAAGAACCAATTGGTCCCGTTTTATTTTGTTTTTATTTAAACGTGTGTGTGTGTGTGTGTGTGTGTGTGTGTGTGTGTGTGTGACTATGGATTGAACCCAGAGGCATTATACCTCCGAGCTACACCCCCAGCCCTTTTTATTTGAAACAGGGTCTTGTTAAGTTACTGAGGCTAGCCTCCAACCTGTGATACTCCTGTCTCGGTCTCCAGGTGTGTGCCCCCAGGGCCCGCTGACCTTGACAGCTCCGAGGACAGTTTGTGGAGTGCTCTGTGGGAACTTGTCTCCTGATTTTCTCACGGTTTGGGGGTGTCTAGAGAAGTAGATGCCACCCCATTACACTGCACTAAGAGTGGAGGCCGTTGACAGGAGTCGCCACTGTGGTATCAGCCGAGGTGCCTGGCTGGGCTTGTGTTTATCAGGTGTCCCCTCCCATCCAGCCCCCTGGCCCTCTCCGGTTGTCTTTTGATGACAGTCACTGCTCGGCCCACACTGGAGGGGGGGTATGTCCATATCCCTGGGGCCACATTTCTGTGCAAATTACTTGGAATTCTGCTTGGGAGAGTTGTCTCTTCTCCATTCAGTTATTTATTTACTGGTACTAGGGATTCAACCCAGGGGGTTCTACCTCCGAGCCACATCCCCAACCTTGTTTTATTTTTTATTTGGAAACAGGGTCTCCTAAATTGCTGAGGCTGGCCTCGAACCTGCGATCCTCCTGTCTCAGCCTTCCAGGTACTGGGCTTCCAGGCGCATGCCACTTGTTTCTGTCAGCACGGAAGCGTGGGTCTTTATCTTCTATTTTGGGTTGTAATCCAGCGCTGTGTGATCCCGTGTTGCTCGGATCGTCCTGCGTGGGCCGCCGGAGCGCGTTCCCTGGACTCCTGGGTCTCTGTGCCATCTCCGTGGATTCGGTTCAGCTTTCCCCTGTTGTTCTTGGTCCTGCTGTTCTGGTGTGTTCTGTGACAACTGGAGCAAACCATGGCTTAGCGCTGCGACCTTCTTAGCACGGCGGGCCTGAGCTCCTTGGCCCACTTCCTGGCTCCTCGACAGCCATCTTTTTGCTGCTGGGTCTTCATCGGGCAGAAAGAAGTGGGACCTCTCTGGGGTCTCTGTTATTAGGGCACCAACTCCATTCATAATGAGGTAGAATAGAGGAAATCAAATTTTAGGTAGAAAGGAGACAAATGGGGAAAGAAAGGAAAATATAGTTTTTTTTTTTTTTGCGGTACTGGGGATTGAACCCAGGGGTGTTCTACCTCCGCGCTACACCCCTGGCCCTATTTTTTATACTTTATTTTGAAACCGGGTCTCGCGAAGTTGCGGAGGGCCTCACTAAGTAGAGAGAGAGAGAGAGAGAGAGAGAGAGAGAGAGAGCTGAGGCTGGCCGCGAACCCGGATCCTCCCATCTCCGCCTCCCAAAGTACTGGGATTACAAGCGTGCGCCACCACGCCCAGCTAGGGCCCACACTTTTAAATCATGATGGCCTTGCTCCACATCTGAAATTCCTGAGACGATTAGATCCCAAAAGAAAAGTTTTACCTTTTGTCAGAGCTCTGCTCGCCTCGCTTTTCTGGGAGGAGGACCCCAAGAGGCAGTCACACATCTGCCCTGCACCCCGGCTCCCCCTGGCCCGCGCCTCCGCTCCCTGGGATTCCTATCCCCAAGGAATTCTCACCTTTTGTCAACCTGAAGATTCCAACAAAGGAGACCGCCATCCCATGGTGCCCCATGTCCCACCAGGTGCCCCTAGCCACCCCCTCTCTAGTGCCCTATAAGAGAGGGGTTGTAAAAGATCCAGGGCCGCTCTCACACGCTCGAGGTGGCCCGCGTTTCCCCTTGAACGTGTATCTCCACTTTTCTCAAATTAAACCTCTGTCTTTGTCTCTGACTGGCGCGTTTTGAAATTCTTTTTGCCTCAGAAGCCAGGGACCCCGAGGCCCCTGAGGTGAGTTTCCCTATCCCAAACTGGGGAGCTCCTCCGGACTCCCCACGGAATTATCGTGCTCTCCCATGACAATAAGGCTGCACACCCACGACCTAGTCGCCCCCAGAGGCCCCCCCACCTGTCACCTGGGAGGTTTCGGATTCCAACACATGAATTTTGGTTTTGTTGGGTCACAAACATTCGGGTCAGAGTATTTTGCCTATGGGCTCCCCAAATTCATACCCTTCTCCCATGCAAAACACACTCATTCTACCCCAGTAGCCCCAACTTTTGTTTCTCAGAAGCCTCAAGTTCAAAGTCTCACCTCAATACCTCACAGATCACATACAGGTGACTCAGATTCATCCCCAGGCAAGTGGCCCTTCACCTTTGACCCCAGCCATCAGATGAGTCACATGCTTCCAAGACGCAGTGGCAGGCCAGCATGGGACAGCGGGAAAGAAGCCAGGAGTGACGGTCCCCCACAAATCCAAACCCGACAGGGCAGATTCTACCAGGCCCAAGGCCTGGGAACGGCCTCTGGCCTCCTGCTCAGCCTCCCCTGGGGTGGGACCTTCTGCACACACTAGGGGGGTCTAGTCTTTTCAGAATCGCAGAGGCGGGGTTCTGTTCTGTGCCAGGCCGGGGCTGGGCCCCCCAGGCTGCACTTCCCCATAGCAGCTCTGCTCCTGGCCCTGCACCCCAGGCAGGTCTCTGCAGTGACCCCGCCCCTGGGATGGATCCCACCTGGGCCACACAGCCAGGGCCCCAGGCTGGAATCCCAAGCTGGTGGCTCTGTCAGTCTGGGGAAAGGGGACCTTACAGCACTACTGGGAATTGTCCTGCTGAGGCCCTCCATGGTGGCCCCGAGTGCTCCGCTCCGAGGCTTTGGGCTCTGGGTCTGGAATGGGAGGGACATCGCCTTTGAACCTTGTCCCTTGTCTTAAGCAATAAAAAGGTCCCGGCTTCTGTGTGGAGTGCTGGCAAATCCCCTTGTTGGATGGCCACGTGGCCATGTCTTCTGAGTTCTCTCCTCAAAAGGTGCTCTTAAGCCGGGCGTGGTGGCGCACGCTTGTAATCCCAGTACTTTGGGAGGCGGAGACCTGAGGATCTGGGTTCATGGCCAGCCTCAGCTCGCACATGCATGAACGCTCTCTCTCTCTCTCTCTCCCTGTCTCTCTCTCTCTCTCTCTCCGTCTCTCTCTCTCTCTCTCTCTCTCCTTAGTGAGGCCCTCCGCAACTT
>PVJS01033283.1:0-22321 GCA_004027185.1 Glis glis | reverse complement strand
AAAAAATAGGGCCGGGGGTGTAGCACGGAGGTAGAACGCCCCTGGGTTCAATCCCCGGTACCAAAAAAAAAAAAAAAAGAAAAGTCAAGTTCATGTATGTCTCTAAGCACTCTCGCCCGATACTCTACCACGGATAATGCAGGGCGCACGCCGAACCAAGCAGCACTCAGAGAGACGGATGGGGCAGAAGACAGGAGGGCAGGTAAATACCACGAAACTTACTCTTGTCTGTGCCACAATGTCACCTTGGCAGAAGGCTCAAGTTCTACATGGCCCGGGCCCAGGTGGAGCATGCAGGAAGCCAATGTTTCAGAAAATGACTGTAATTCGGAGCATCTGGCTTGGAAGGTTGGCCTCGTGTGCCCTGTCCAGGCCCTCCTCTCCTTCCTGAGACCACACAGTGCCTACCTCCTGAATCGTTCTTTGGGGGTCTACCTTGGCTGGTTATTGTGACCAATTGACTCATAAAGCAATACTACTAAAATATCATCCTGCCCAAGTTATATAATACCTTCAATACCTCAACACTAAAAGTGTTACCTAAGGATGGAAATGCAGGGGAGAGCTAACCAGAGAGAGAAATATTTAAGAGGACAATATAAGCTAGGCGGGGTGGTGCATGCCTGTCATCCCAGTACTTGGGAGGCTGAGACAGGAGGATCACAGGTTTGAGGCCAGTCTCAGCAACTTAGCAAGACCCTCAGCAACTTAGCAATACCCTGTTTCAAAATAAAAAAAAAATAGAAAATGGGACTGGGGGTGTAGCTCAGAGGTAGAATGCCCCCAGCTTCAATCCCGTGTACCACAAAAAGGGGGGGAGCCAATATAATAATGGTAAATGACCATCAACTACCTGATGTGTTCTCATATTGATTCTTAAAAAATAGAATTGGCAATATTAAATTTGTTTTCTACAAGTCTAATTATACCCTTTCACAGTTGGGAATGGTAAGGCTCTAGGAGGTGTCATGGAATATATAGATGACAGGGGCCTTCCAGTTGTGGCCAAGGGTGGGTCCTACTGCGGGACAAGCTCACAAGGACAGCTGGCCCACTGGCCCTGTCCCCTCACAGGAAGAAGGTGTGCACACCAAACTCAGATGCTTTAACAGAAGTCGTCCAACTCTGAAACCGTACTGCTTTTCTTCCCACACCATTCTGAAAATCAGCCCCGTGAAGAATCATGATCAGACCGTATTGATTACTTCTCTAGGCGTCTCCTCAAGGAATTCTCCAGACACGCTTGGCTGAGCAGACTTTAATTTAAGCACCTTGCTATCTGCAGATTCTATCCGTTGAGCTTTGTGACGATGATGACATTATGGGCCCGGCTTCCCTCAGGAACTCTGCGCGTTGATGTTCTCGATGTCCTGCATTTCCACAGCTCGAGCGAGGGCTCCAGGTTAGCCTGCCCTGGCCTCCAGGTGAACCCCGCATCCCCAGCACTTTTTCAATCACCGGCCACCCTGTCTTACTGTCCCCACTTCTCTCCTGACAGCCAACAACAGCGACAACAAAACCATGTCCCCGACACTAAACACACTGTTCAGCTTTGAGGAGCAACCTTGTTGTCTATCCAGGGAGTGGAGCACTTGAAGGAACCCTGCTCAGCATGGTTGTTTTCAATATTTCTTAATTTTTTGAGGGGCCCATAGCATGTGTACATATTCATGATATACAGTCTGACGCTTTGATTCCTGGATACACTGGGTACCAATCAACTCCGGGTAATTAGCATATCCATAACTTCCATCTTTGTATCATTTTTTGTGGTGAGTGCATTCAAAATCCTCTCTTCTAATTATTTTGAGACGCATAATGCTGTGTTTTTCAAAAAACCCTCTTCGACCCCTCCAGAGAAGGTCATTCCCGCGAACGCCAGCTGGATGGCTTCTTTGATTCCTCGACAGTGGGGAGGAGTGGGAATTGCGGGAATGCGGAGGAAGTAGGTTCCAACCCCTTTATTTCCTTGAAACTATTTCCTCTCGTTGTGTGAATGGAATCTTAAAACTGATATCTAAAGCACAGAGGGAAAATAATGCAAATGGAGAGGCAGGAAATTCTTCCCTCCAGGCATCATTCAAACGCCTCCTGTGCGAGGAGTTCCAGGGTCCAGAGCGGGTGGGAGGGCTCTCGCTTAGCCCCACCAGGTGATGCAGGAGCCTGAGTTTGGAGCCGTGAGTCAGCCTGGAGACACCCACTGAAAACGAGTGCTCAGACTTGTCGCGATGACATGGGCGACATGTGTAGGTGGAGCTCGTGTTTCAGTGCCTGCCTGAGTATTTTGTCATGTCATTTGTTCCATTAAGATTTGTTTAAAAGAAGAAGAAGAAGAAAAAAAAACACAGACATCATTCAGGAAGCTAACGTCAACAACCCACAGGACTTTGTAAATATCAGTCCTCCCACGTGGAGCAGCACCGCCTACATCCACACTTGCCCCTACGTTGGTCATGCTTCTAAAAGAAATTATGCGAAAATGACAGTCCAATGTTCCGATTATTTCAGGAAGCTTTTACCAAACATCGACTTTGATTTCCCACTTGTGAACATGAGGAGCCGTGACCACACTTCTAAGTGTGAGCCCTGTTCGGAAATGGATGGGGATGTTGCCAAGAAACAAAGAGCTGGTGGGCCGTGGAGGAGGAAATGTAACCTGGGACAAGGACGTTGATGGAATCCGTGTTCCTCTTCTACTTAGGGCAGCCTACGTGCTTAAATAACCCACCCGAAGGGCTGTGAAGATTTCAAATAACTATAGAGGCAGAAAGTTCTTTTAGGGATGATGTGTTAGTTTGCTTTTTTTGTTGCTGTGACCACAATATCTGACAAGAGTAACTTAGAGGAGGAAAGGTTTATTTGGCTCAAGGTTTAGAGGTTCAGTCCATAGTTAGCCGGCTTCAAGGCAGAAACATCATGGCGGCAGAGGGCGTGGGAGGGAAAGCTGCTCAATTTATGGCGGCCAGAAACAGAGACAGAGAGAAGAAGGCACCAGGGACAGAGTCCCCAAGGCCATGTGCCCCAGTTATCCATGTCCTCCAGCCACACTCTACCTGCCTACAGTTGTGATCCAGTAAGTCCATTCAAATTCATCCACGGATGGATTTATCCACCAATGCGGTGGCAGCCCTGATTCAATTATTTTACCTCTGAACATTTCTGTATTGCCAACACATGCACTTTTCTGGGGGACAATCCGTGGTCAAGCCATAACAGACAGCCAGGTGTGGTGGTGCATGCTTGTAATCCCAGTACTTGGGAGGCTGAGACAGGAGGATGGCAAGTTCGTGGCCAGCCTCAGCTACTTAGTGAGGCCCTCCACAACTTAGTGAGACCCTGTTTCAAAATAAAGAATAAAAATAGGACTGGGGGTGTAGCTCAGAGGTAGAACGCCCCTGGGTTCAATCCCCAGTACCGCAAAAACATAATAGACAGCATGACTATACTGAGACTCAGCAATCAGCCAGAGATAGAAGAGAGGTTGAGTGAAATGGTAATCTTTTAGGTAACACTTGGGTTGAAAAGGCGCTGTGTTTTGTTCTTTGGTTGGTCGTTTCTCACCTAAAACCAGAGCATTATAATCCTTTCCCGTGCTGGAGGCCCTGAAGGTTGTGGATGTTTTGTGGATGGGTTGGGATTGGGGAGAAGAAGCAAAGAAGAAATAACGAAAGCAATGATTAATGCAATTGATGAATACCATGACTGAGGATGGACAGCTCTGCCCTAGAGCTCAGCTCAGCTAGACACAGAGGGGCCCCACCCAGGACCATAGCAGGAGCCTCCAGTGTCCTGCAGGGGGTGGGATGGGGGGGTTCTGCCCCATCCCAGGCCCAGGGTTGACACCAGCTCAGGTTTGGAGCTGATTCAAACAGACTGAGACAATTTTTCAAAGTAAGGAAAGACTTGTAATCCAGATCATAAAAACCTGGCATGGCCCTTCCTCCTCCTCCCCTTTCCTGAACTAATCAGTCCTGGATCCATTAAAGGAACAGAGCAAGAGATGGAGAGAGGGGGCCACCATGGCCCAGACTGATGGAGAAGCCACAGAGGAGAAGGACAGGTGTTCAGAAGGCTCACCTGCAAGGGGCGTCAGAGCTCGAGCAGGTAAGATGGGCGACCTCACACAGGAGGTTCAGGTGTGGTCTAGCCCAGGGATTTGGAGCCTGAGTGAGGGGAGGGGGTGTCCCTAAGGGAATGCTGTTACATACACCCCATGGATACACACAGAGGGATTGAGCAAATAAGCAATCGTGCTACAGACAATGAAAACAGGATTGTTTTGTTTTGTTTTTTGCTGTTAAAAGAAAGGAGTTACAAATAGACAAAGAGGCGGCTAGAGTAAAGCTCGTGGTGTTGGACTGGAATTGGAGGTTTTGAGATTGCCCCTTAGGATCTTCAAAACAGATGGATAGATAACTAGGTATAAAATAGATATAAAAATAGATATAGAAATAAGGAGAGGTGAACATGTGTGCATATATGCTCATGTACATGTGTGTCTGTGCACATGTATGTGTTTCCTGCACGCATACACACCCTCTCTGTCCACTGAGAAGGCGACATGCCAACAGCAAGGAGGACAGCTGGCACCCAGACCGAGACCTCCAACCTTCTCCACTAAAGGCGTCAGAGCTCCTTGGGAAAATGGAGGATTCCATGACCGGGACATGAAAAGTAATCCTGAGTTGGGAGCATCTAATTATGCCCAAAAAGAATGAAGCATGCAAATAATGGTGTGTCAAGAGTGACGAATGCCAGTCGAGGGCTCCTGCTGGCTAAGTCTAGGTCAATCAGGCAATCAAAATAATGTTAGAAACGGGCCATATCAGCCGGGCGTGGTGGCGCACGCTTGTCATCCCAGTACTTGGGAGGCTGAGACAGGAGGATCCAGGTTCGCGGCCACCCTCAGCTACTTAGTGAGGCCCTTCGCATCTTAGTAAGACCCTGTTTCAAAATAAAGAATAAAAAGAAAGAATAAAAAAATAGGACTGGGGGTGTAGCTCGGAGGTAGAATGCCCCTGGGTTCAATCTCCAGTACCACAAAAAAAAAGAAATGGGCCATATTAAAATAAAAAACAAAAAATCCAAGAGTCCATATTGTTAAAATGTGAACCGAAGTTTACAGAGTAACAGGATATGTATATAGTTCTTAATTGTTCTGCTCAAACTGCTTATCCATTGCAAAGGTAGAAGAATAATTTGGTGCAGAGGAGGCTGGGCGACCCTCCCATCCAGTATCAACGTAGACCTCACATAAATGGGGCAAATAGAAGCCGGGTACCTCCTGGTGGGATACCCCGAGAAGAGCACAACATTGCTTCTGTGATATTCTGGCCCCCAAATGCATAGTCTCTCTTCTTTCACTCCCTAGATCGGTGATATGGAAATCAGGAGGCGCTGACCAGGAATTCTGTCTCGAGGAGAAGCGCCGCAGTGGCGAACGCCAGCCATGGAAGGCTCTGGAGTCGCTCAGGACCACGGGCTGAAAGTCACGCCATCTCGTTTGCCGCTCTGTGCATACCTAGCATCGCCCAAGAGGAAAGTTTGAGCACCGTGGAAAGCAGAGTGAAGGCTGGCCTCCCTTCTGCAGCCGGAGTCCAGCGACACCCACCACCAGCTGGTGCCCAGGGCCAATTAGCTGACCAGCCTGCCTCCTGTCTGCCCGCAGGGAGGTGGCTCTCGATGAATTCCACTATTTTTATGGCCAGGACAAACTTCTAGAGTTGTCTGGGATTTATTTCGGGCCCTCTTTACGATGGAGAGAAAGCCTCTGTATTTGTACACGCCGCGTGTTTACGGAGGGATTCTAAGCGGGCTGCCAACTGGATGCCACTGCGCTGGCCCAGTTCTGAAGTGAATCTTAATTAGCAACACCAGCAAAAATCCCATTTGGACCAAAATTTCATGTTCCATAGTTGTCATCTCGACTCCCCTAAGGCTTACGGATGGCTCTTTATTTCTGGAACAGACAAGTAAAGAGAGAGTAAAAGAATCCAAAACCATATATTTATCTCATTATATCAAAATAAGACTCACAGATTGGAACATGAGAAAAAGCCCATTGTAAATGTCGAGTGGGAGCCCTGGGTTTCCTGCAGCGGCCCTTCTGTGTCAGGGAGAGTTTACCACAAGCCCTCATCTGCATTCCTGGCTGGGCCGCAGGGTCGGTCCCCAGACTTGGCGGAGGGAGAGCGTCTTCATTCGGAACAGTGTGTCTGCTTTCTAGGTCAGCTTTTCTCAAACATTAATGTGCATGTTCACCGGAAGAGCGAGTTAAGAACTTAAAAAAACACTAAAAATAAAATTAAATAACCCAATGAATAAATGAGCAACTGAATTGAATAGGCACTTTTCAAAAGAAGAAATACAAATGGCCAATGAATATATGAAAAATGTTCAACATCACTGGCAATCATGGAGATGCAAATCAAAACTATACTGAGATAGATTCTATATGACTCCAGTTAGAATGGCGATCATCAAGAAGACAGGAGGAGGATGTGGGGAAACAGGAACTCTTACACACTGTCGGTGGGGTCGCAAAGTAATGCGGCTGCTATGGAGATCAGTATGGAAGTTCCTCAGAAGACTAGGGATGGAACCACTGTATGACCCAGCTATATGACTCCTGGGGATCTTCCCAAAGGAACCAAAGTCAGAATATTGTAGTGATGCATGCATATCCATGTTTATAGCAGCACAATGCACAATAACCAAATTATGGAACCAGCCAAGGTGTCCGTCAACAGAGGAATGGATTACGAAACTGTGGTCTATACACACAATGGAATTTTACTCAACGACAGAGAAGAATAAAATTATATCATTTGCAGGAAAATGGATGGAACTGGAGAATATTATGCTAAGTGAGATCAGCCAGTCTCAGAAAGTGAAGGATTGTATGTTTTCTCTCATATGTGGAAGCTAGAGAGAAATTAGGAAACGAAAGGGACTTCAGATAAATGAGGAGAAACTCCAGTGGAGTGATAGAGGGGGCAATCTAAGGAAGCGAGAGGTGGAGACTTGATCAAGGAAATGGTTCAAATAATGCTATGCACGTTTACAAAATCAGTCATGCCGATCTCAACATCACATACAGGGAGAGGGAGGGAGCGGGGCAGGATCTGGAGGGAGTCACACCAAGTACTGTGTGCATGTGTGTCCCTGTCACTGAACCTCGCTGTGATGTGTAATTACAATGCACCAATGGAAAGATCTGGAGAATATTATGTTAAGTGAGATTAGCCAATCACAAAAAAAGAAGGGACATATGTTTTCATTAATATGCGCAACTTAGGGAGTAGTGGGGACACAAAAGGGACTCCAATAACAATGGAGAACCCTCAGTGTTGCAAGGGAAGGGGTACAAGGGAAGGGGAAGGGTAAGAAAGAAGTGAATCTATGGAATTACTGTCATAAACAATGTGTACATATGAGATTATACCAACATCATTCTCAGTGCTACATGTGGGGGGGAGGGACACCAAGAGCTGTGTGCATGTATGTTAACACCAAACTGATACTCATTGTGATGTGAGACTACGATGCACATCGGAGGTAAAACGCCCCTGGGTTCAATCCCCAGTACTGCAAAAAAAAAAAAAATTAAGAAATTACTGGAAAACCGTGTACTGTGTTTTGCTGGCAGCAGTCTTATGTGTCTTGTGTTTACTGCATCTCTTGAGTGTGTCATTTTCTCTTGTGCTTGATTTACTCTCCTGTGACTTTGTTCATCATGGCCCTAGAAGAAACAGACCATTAAATATGTAAATGTGCATGTGCATTTGCATATTTAGCAATAAGCTAACACATGCACACATGCACACACATACACACGCGCACGCACACACACGCATGCGCCATGTAGCCTGGGTGTATAGTAGACTACACCACCTAGGTTTGTGTAAGTACACTCAGCGATGTCTGCACAGCGATGAGGTCACTTAACAACCGATGCTTCAGAACATACTCTTTCTGTTAAGCAACACATAATTGCTTTTGGGGTCCACTGGCCTGCTAAAAACAATCAAGATTTGGTAACTAAAATATACACTACCTTCTTAAATATAAGACTGAAGGGAGTCTGTAGCCCAGCGAGGTAAGAAAACACAGGAACACTTTTACCTTTTGGCATTTGCCGGTCAGGGAGAATGAGAATTTTCATTCTGATGAGTTTGTGATGGAGGAGGACACAAATCATGGTCCAGAATCCACAAAGTATGTGACAGCCCCCAAATCAGCTCACACCTACAAAAGGCACACTCGTAGGATACACAACGAAAGCCTTCCTAAAGATCTGCACCCCTATTCCTATCACCCCAAGCCTTACACTTGGTGTAGGTGTCCGAGGCTGGAAATAACCCTAAGGATTTGTAGAAGCAAATATAAACTCGCTGTAGAGGAAGGGACCTTCAGGCCAGACCTCAAATTATTCCTAAAAATAATTTTCAAATGCATTGACTAGCACTCAATCAAAGATTACCAGGCAAATAGGCAGGAAAGACACCATGAGTAAAAACGAACAGAAAGAGACTTGAAATGTCAGAATCATCAGACAATGACTGTGAGTGTAGTGTTCAGAATATTGAAATTCTGGGAAAAATGATCTAGAATGCAGCAGAGGGCAAGAACTATCTTACAAAAGTAAGATTAAGAGGTATAGAGAAGCTGGGCATGGTGGCACACACCTACATTCCCAGTACTTGGGAGGCTGAGAGAGGAGAATCACTGGTTCAAGACCAGCCTCGGTGATTTAGTGAGACTCTCAGCTACCTAGTGAGACCTTGTTTCAAAACAAAACAAAACAAACAAACAAAAAAAGGGCTAGAGATGTAGCTCAGAGGTAGAATGCCCCTGGGTTCAATCCTTAGTACTACACACACACACACACACACACACACACACACACACACACACAAAGGTATAGAGAATAGACTGAAATGACTGAATATTAAAATATTTAATATGCATTTTATTTTTACTTGATGTCCCAAAATGGAAAAAAGAACTAATACCTTCAACAGGAGAAATAATATCTCAAAAATTGTCTACGATGAAAAAAATGACAAATTAATTACAGACATAAGGGAGGTCAATAAGTAAAAAGACTCACACCTGCATACATCATGGTGAAATGGCAGAAAATTAAAGGCAAAGTGGGAATCTAAAAACACTAAGTGGCTGGGTATGGTGGCACATGCCTGTAATTCCAGTACTTGAGAGACCAAGACAGGAGGATTGCAGGTTGGAGGCCAGCCTCTGCAACTGTGTTTCAAAATTTAAAAGGGGAGGGCTGGGAGTATAACTCAGCGGTAGAATACTCCTGGGTTCAATCCCTAGTACAGAGGGAAGGAAGGAAGGAAGGAAGGAAGGAAGGAAGGAAGGAAGGAAGGAAGGAAGGAAGGAGGGAAGGAAGGAAACATAGTAAAAGAATGAAAAGGGTATACAGTTGGTTTGACAGCCGACTTCTCAAAAGTAATACTAAAAGCTGAAAGGCAATGGAAACCATCACAAACCGAAGAAAGTTACCATCAACAGAACTGTAGAGGCAGGACAACGACCTTCCAAAAACATGCATAAAATAATAATGAAGAGCCCGTCCCTGGCATGCCTTTACTAAGGGAAATCCTAAAGCAACACTTGGCCAACTTTCCTTGGCAAAGGACCAGGCTTTTAGTTTTATGTGTTTTTTAAATCTCCAATCTGTCATCGAGTGGGGATTCGGTCTCTACCTTGCTCAACAAGTCAAGCGTGTGGATCTCGCACTCGGGCATTGCAGCAACGTCAAATTGCTACCCTCGTTCTAGATCCTCCTTTCCGGACCTATCTTGTGGCGGTATGATGACAGTTTGCAGACTGGCAAACCACTCCATAGCTGTTTCCAGCAAAATTTTTAGAGGATGCATTTCAGACAAGAGGAAAAGAGATCCCGTAAGAGTGGGCTGAGGTACGAGAAAGAATAAAGAACCAACAAAGTGACTGAGATTGTTGAGGACACGCTATTAAGGCATCCGAGGGTCAAGTTTTACACTGAAATTATTTCTCATCTCCCTGGAAGTTAACCAAAGCTCTATGAAAATCGCCTTGCATTCCAGCTTTTCCTTTGTGAAGAGTGAATCTCATTGAGAGAGAAAGAGAATGTTCCTCCTCTCTTTAAAATCAAATCCATTGTGTAATGATGCACGCACAATGTTTTAGGGATTATTACATTTCCATGATGATATAGGTAATTGTGAAAATCCACTTGAGAAAATTGCCTCAGAAAAGCCTACTGAAACAAATTTAAGAATCAACTCTATTTTCTTTCCAACACTACCACTGAATAGGCAGCTTAAACAAACCATGGCTCTGGCGATACCAGTGATGGAGTTCTGGGGCAGAGATCCAGCCGACATGACAGCATCAAGAGAAAAGCTTCTATTTTGATCGCTCTCATAAATAATATTGTCACCGTGTAAAAGAAATAATTGCAACCCAAGTCTAGCATTTTTCAAAGTAATGAGAGCTTAAAAATAAGATTCCCTCTGCTGAGAACTGGGAACTTTATCCTACCAAGTACACCAGAAACTGGCATCCTGCTTTTTCATGAACTTTATATAAGAGTACCAAAATATATATATATTTGGATCCCATCTTATTCTTCCCTTGTCTGAATTCGTTTTTGTTTTTTGTTTTTTGTTTTTTTTGCGGTACCGGGGATTGAACCCAGGGGCGTTCTACCTCCGCGCTACACCCCCGGCCCTATTTTTTTTTTTAGACTTTATTTTGAAACCAGGTCTCACGAGGTTGCGGAGGGCCTCACTAAGTAGAGAGAGAAAGAGAGAGAGAGAGAGACAGGGAGAGAAAGAGAGAGAGAGAGCTGAGGCTGGCCGCGAACCCGGATCCTCCGGTCTCCGCCTCCCAAAGTACTGGGATTACAAGCGTTTTTTTTTTTTTTATTCCCTTTTTATCCTCATACCTTACTTACTCCTACTTCTCTTCTTCCTGCTGACAGCCATTCGGTTGTGTTTCGTGTGTCTATAGTCTTATAAAATGTATGATGTTTTTGTGTACACATGCATTTTTATTACATGCATGCAGTGTTGTGATGTGTATTTTACAAATCTGGATAGATCTGTATTCCATTGACCTGGAGCTTCATGGAAATTAAATTGGCTTTTGAAGTGAAATCCATATTTCCTCCCTGAATGTCTGTCACTTACATAATCCATGACATACAGGCTGGTTACGGGGCTGGGTCAAATTCTCTGCAGATTGTGAACTGGGCTGCAAGACACATGGGCATGCAGGTATGACACTCTAGTAGTCTGACTTTAATTCTTTGGGAAAAATTTCAAACCAACCTAGATGTCCATCAACAGATGAATGGATAAAGAAAATATGGCATATACGCACAATGGATGGGGTTTTACTCAACCGTAAGGAAGAACAGAATTATGTCGTTTGCAGGAAAATGGATGGAACTAGAGAATATTCTAAGAGACATAGGCCTGTCACAGAAAGTGAAGGGTCATATGTTTTCTCTCATGTGGAAGCTGGAGAGAAAACAGGAAACAAAAGGGTCTTCAAATGATGAAGATACCAGTAGAAGAGTGGAAGGGAGTGGGGGAGGGAGGAGAGAGGGGAAAAGGAGGATAGAGGAAGGAGACGATTCAAATAATGTTACGTACTTATAGGAAGTTATCACTACTAATCTCAGTAGCATGTACAAGGAGGAAGGGAGTGGCGGGGAGTGATGATGGAGGAAAATACATCAAGTGATACGTGCATGTGCTTTTGAATCACTTTATTCATTCATTCATTCATTCATCATTCATTCATTTATATTTGTGGTACTGGGGATTGAACCCAGGGGAGTTTTACCTCCAAGCTAACACCCAGTCCAATTTTATTATTTTGTTTTTATTTTTGAAACAGGGTTTCTCTAAATTGCTGAGGATCTAAGTTGCTGAAACGGGCCTCGAACCTGCGATCCTCCCATCTCAGCCTCCCAAGTACTGGGACTACAGACGTGTGCCACCACACCCGGCTCATTTGTATCACTTTGAATGTCATGATGATGTATAATTACAATGCACCGATAAAAGTATAAAAACAAAATAAAGTATTCAGAAATTTAGCAAAACAAAAAAAGTATCTGCATAATAGAAATCTCAGCTTTGGAAGGGGGCCGGTTCCATGGTCAAAGCCATGAGAAATCTCTTAGTCCTGGGCTAACATGGTACCCAAGATGCTCCAGCTGCCTGCACTCTGCCCCCAGAGTGCATATACCCGCAACTTAGTGAGGCCCTGTTTCAAAATAAAGAATAAAAAATAGGGCTGTAGCATGTACAAGGAGGAAGGAAGTGGGGGGGTGGTGATGGAGGAAAATACATCAAGCTCGGAGATAGAACGCCCCTGGGTTCAATCCCCGGTACCGCAAAAAAAAAAAATAAAATAAAATAAAATAAAATAAAAAAGACTACCAGGTAGCTCATAGAATCTATAATGAAAACTAAAGTGCAACATTTGGCAAATGGGTTGGAAGCTACAGAGCAGGGCCAGAGTCCAGGAACCCCCAAATCTCCTCATCAGACGCATCCGCATCACCTGCGCGCAGATCCCCAGCGCTGCGGGCTTCCGAGCCGCAGGCGAGGCCTGGCAGCTGCCACACGCGCTCCGACCCTCGCTCTGTCTTTGATTCGCTCCCTCGGAGCTGAGTCCCAGGAACAGCATGGGACTCCCAGGTCTACGCCTTCCACCTGCACCCCATTTGCCGGGAAACAGGGAGTGGGAACGAGGTCACCCTGAAACTTACTCCACCAGGAGTGAGGGGCTACCTGCCATGAGCCTCACACCACTGGAAGGTTAGAACTCTAGGCAGCCAGAAACACAACATTCGTTGCAGGTAGCTAGAAAATGCATTCTTTTTGACGTAGGGTCACATCTCCCAGTCCAATTTCATTGATACATATATCTATGAAATTGGGGTGGGGGGCCTGGGGACTGAACCCAGAGGCATTCTATCTCTGAGCTACACCCCCCGGCTCCTTTTATTTCTTATTTTGAAACAAGCTCTCGCTAAGTTGCTGAGTGTCTCACTAAGTTCCCGAGGCTGGCCTCAAACCTACAAACCTCCTGTCTCAGCCTCCCAAGTGCTGGGATGACAGGCGTGCCCCACCACACCTGGTTCCACTCCAGTGATATAACACACATTTGGGGAAATTTGGGGAAACGATCTCAATTCTCTTAAAAAAGTAACCTAAAATATGATTGATACGTGATGATTAACAAACAAGAAGTAATAGCAGCTTCGTAAGAAGAGTGTGTTGCTTGTGCTCGTCTTGTGTTTGTCAGCGCCAGACTCAGGTGGGCTGCGTGGGCTCTGTCGATAAACCCGGGAGCCTCCGCTGCCAGGATATTTCCATCATCCATTCTACTTTCCCAGCTTCGCCAAGGAAAGACCATTGATCACTTTACACGCCCGGCACGATTCTTTCCAGGAGCCCAGCAATGAGTTTTTGGAATGTTTACCTATTTCTGGTGAGGGGCATTGAACTCAGGGCCTCGATCCTGCTAACATGTGCTGCATACACAACCCGAACCCTACACAATTGAGCTTCACTTGGCACTTCAATGATGTCAAGTGTCAAGGTCATCTGTGCAGAGTTAATGTCACCGTCATGAGGATACCCAGAAACGCCTCCTGCTGTCACTCATCCAGAATTGGGCGCCATCAAGGTCAAAGATGCTTGGAGCTCTGAATTTGTCGGACAGCCAGGAGGCGGCCCAGTGCACCGGTATGGGGGTTGCAGATCAACAGGACAGGACCCTGTGAACGAGGTCTACTCATGCAGGGGCCACCTGCCCAGCTGGGAGAGTGGGGAGGGAGGAGAGGAGGCTGGGACACGGTCCAGCGATTACAAGCAAGAAAGCGCGGGGAGGTCTCCATGCAGCGGTGGGCATCAGCATCAACAGGTGAGAACAGCAAGATGCCACAGCGACCGCCGGGCGCTCAGCCAGCATACTAGGCCCTGCTCCCTCGAGGAAAGCACACTAACCCTATTCAGTGTGGCCACGTGCACAGGGGACAGTCCCCATTGTCCTACCCCTCTTGCATCTGGGAGTGGGCAAATGAGGTGTAGGTGGAAATCACTGAATGATGGGATTTCGGGGCAAGCCCTTCTACACCTGCTGGAACATTCCCTTCTTCTCGTGGAGAATGTAGAGTTAACAGCTGCAGTTCCCACAGCCATCTGATAATGCCAAAGCTATGAGATCGTCTTAAAGTAAGCCAAAGAGGAGGTAGGTGGAGCATGGTCTGCACAGAGCCGTCCTGGCCAGCTGAGCGCTGAGCGTTTGCATGTGAAAGCAGGAACGGACTTGCATCTGGAATCTGTTTGCCCAACAATTCTCCCTCATGCTATGGACTTTGACTAGCAGAGGGACAAGGGACAGTCAGAGGCCACGCAGGGGAGGGGCTGCAAATGCCAAGGAAGAAGGTCCCGATCCAGGCAAACCTTTCCTGCCGCCCTGCGGGCCATGCAGGGCTCTCTCCCCCGGCTCCCAGGGTTGTCCAGATGGAACTTTGTCCCGGGAAAGAGACAACATCCAGTTTCCAGAACTTGTGTACAGAACCAGAAGTGAGTTCCAGGGACAAATAAAAGCACAGTTATCAAGACCAGATGTGGCCCAAGGTCCATGTCGTGTGAGCAACAAAGAGAGGGTGTGCCAAGTTCCCCAGCCCTCGCGTCTGGACTCGGGACTGGTCCAGAGACCAGGGTGGGGATCAGCTCGTGGGCAGATGGAGAGCGGCTGCAGCTGCGGAGAGGGGCGAGGCAGGATGCGGAGGGTCTCCTTCCCACAGGGCCCCTCCCGAGAGATCGCCCGACCTCCCTCCCTGGCTGATTTCTCACCTTGGAGGGGGGCTGCGGCAGAGGAGGGAGACAGCAAGGAGCTGCCAGGGGCTCAGGAAGAGTCAGGAGGTGGGTCCTGGCGAAAGGATGCTGCTCACTGTGCCTGGCCCCTCCTCCATGGACCAGCCCCCATCTGCGCATTTGTGTGCCCCCCTGGGTTGAGGACCTGTTCCCCTGGGGGAACCTGTGGGTTGGGATGTTTCAGCCAGACCTCATTTCATACTCTATTAGATTGATGCTATAGATCAAATGATTATACTCCCCCTTTCATCTGTTAAGACCTAATTCCCCATGTTTTAGGAGATGGAGGGTTTAGAGGGGTTCATCAGTGGGATGAGTGCTATTATAAAAGAGGCTCCAGAGAGCCTCCTCAGCCCCTCCGCCATGTGCAAATACAGGGACCGCCGTCAGTGAAGCGGGAAGCGGACCCTCACCAGACGCAGACGCTGCCAGCACCTTGGCCTCCCACTCCGGCCTCCTGTGACAAATACACTTCCTGGGTTGCAGAAAACACCCAGTCTACAGTATTTTTATTTTAACAGCCCAAACTTGGAACGGACTAAGACAAATGGCTTCACGGTGTGGGGAATTTATTATTTCTCTTACTGAGAGGCGTAGAGCCGGTGTTATTTCAGGTTCGGCTGATTCAGCAGGAGAGGAAGCCATCAGTGACTTCAGTCAGCCACGCTGAATTTTTGACTTTCTATGATGACCTTGTCTCATAATCCCCAATGGGCTGCCAAGGTCGGCGGCGTCACGTATGCCTTGAATCTAATTGGCCAGAATTGGGTCATGTGACCTGGCTGTGGAAGAGAACGGTGACATAAATTTTTGGCATGTTTGCGTGCCTTTGGTAAGAAGTGGCTTCTGCCATTGGAGAGGAGTTTGGAAGCAGATGCTGAATAGACGCCAGCGGTGCCTGCCGAGGGGACAGCTCCGCTGCTCTAGAGAAGGAGCGGCTGGGATTGGATGTCCTGGGAACTGCCCAGGGCCTGTGTCCTGAGAGTTCACTGCCTGCTTGAAGAAGGCGGATAGAAAGGATCTGAGGTTTTCTTCACCCAGCCTGAAGGAACGATCAGTCCAGGTGTGCTGTGCTATCATTGGCCAAGGGTGGGTGTGTGCATTCAGCACTCAGAAGTGACTGCAGGTCACTCAAAGGAGTTCCACGTCACTCAGCCATCCCCTGCCATCGCCCTGCTCCCTCCTCCACAAATCGCTGTCCATTCTGAACACAGCACCCTCCGGCGCGTCCCCCCTGTGTTGGGATCCTGGGGTCATCCATCCCTAGGTCCCTCTGCTACGTCCCTCCTGCGTTGGGATCCTGGGGTCATCCATCCCTCCGTCCCTCCAGTGCGTCCCTCCTGCGTTGGGATCCTGGGGTCATCCATCCCTCAGTCCCTCCGGCGCGTCCCCCCTGCGTTGGGATCCTGGGGTCATCCATCCCTCGGTCCCTCCGCTACGTCCCTCCTGCATTGGGATCCTGGGGTCATCCATCCCTCGGTCCCTCCGGTGCGTCCCTCCTGCGTTGGGATCCTGTGGTCATCCATCCCTCGGTCCCTCCGCTACGTCCCTCCTGAATTGGGATCCTGGGGTCATCCATCCCTCGGTCCCTCTGGTGCGTCCCTTCTGCGTTGGGATCCTGGGGTCATCCATCCCTCAGTTCCTCCAGCGCATCCCTCCTCGGACCAGCTGAACAGTTTATTCTCCTGATAGTTGAATCTCAAACCAAAGTCATGAAAACGCAGGAAGCAGCAACAGCTGGAGCATTTGGGCTTGGGTGTCCTCTGGTGTCCTGGTGCATGTCATCCTGGGTCCCTGGTGGTCAGCATTTTTTTCGGGTATGGGAGCCACCTGGTGCAGTGGATTTCTGCTGCTTACCATCAGAGAACACTGGCTGCCACAGACGGGATACCACCTGCGACTGGCTCACCGGAGAGAAGAGAGGGCTACGATTCCCATTTTTAAAAAACACGACGCTGAGTTGGGCGTGGTGATGCACGCTTGCAATCTCAGTACTCAGGAGGCTGAGACCGGAGGATCCAGGTTCGCAGCCAGCCTCAGCTACTTAGTGAGGCCCTCCACAACTTAGTGAGACCCTGTTTCAAAATAAAGAATAAAAAAAACCACAACTCTAATTCTGTCCACTAACAGATTTTTTTTTTGAACCAGGAATTTAACCCAGGGGTATTCTACCTCTGAGCTACAACCGCAGCCCTTTTTATTTCTTTTTTTTTTTTTTTTTTTAGTTTTGAAACAAGGTTTCACTAAGTTGCTGAGTGTCTTGCTATGTTGCTGAGGCTGGCCTCGAACCTGCGATCCTCCAGTCTCAGTTTCCCAAGTACTAGGATTACAGGTGTGTGCCACCATGCCTGGCTAAAAGATGTTTTAAAGTCAGTTCCTAAACAACTTTGATGTTATTCAGGGCACGCTTTTAGCACTGAAATCAGCTCATCGAGGTGAGAAACACAACATCCAGTTAAGGTCTTATACTAATCAACACCCTCAGCTCCACCTACACTCATATCTGATTTCTCAGCAAATAGATACGAACCTGCTCTTACATCCCACTATATCCGCGTGCTAGAAAATTGCCAGGGGCACGATGCAAAAACCTCCTTTCTAAAGCCAAAGAACACATTATTTTTATCGGGGCATTCAGAAATGGGATGAGTCGCCCTCTCGGCTCGCCTCCCCCTAGAGATTTAGCCAAACAGTGACTCTCGGCTGTGAAAAACAAAGTAGAAAGCAATTACTATTAGGAATATTAAACTTTAATCTGCGCTTTTGAAATGACACGAAAGTCCTTTCTCCAAAGAGATCTTCAATCAGGTACTCATTCTGTATTATGAAAGGCAGCGAGGACGCCTCTGTTGAGCAGGGATTATGAGATAAGGTTCGTAATAGAGAGCCAGCCCTTTTGAGGTAACAAGATTTCATTACCTGGCATCAAACTAATGCACCATTATAATGATCTGATCATTAGGATCAGTATCATTCAGACTAATAGCCCACGAGAAATACACCCATAAAACACAGTTGAATTTGGTTATAGGCACAGAGAGCGTGTTGCAGGGGCTGTCCAGACCTGGGGTGAGAACCTGGGATTTGCGATCACAAATCCATGAGCTTGTGTATCATGACATGTCTCAGAGAAATGGCCCGATTGTCACGTGGACACTGTGCTACCATCTCCTGACATAGGTGTGATATATTAGCGTACCGGAGCTTCTGGCCCCAACCTTCAATTAAAAAGGGGTTTCTTAGCAACAAAAACAGTATTATTGTGCAGCCGGAGGAAATACACCATATTAACAGAAAAATGCAGCTTCCAAGTTCTGAATCAGGATTTCTGGCCACAGGCGGGCTCTGCCTTGGACTCCACCTGCTCCAGGGCCAGGCCCGGGGCTGTCTTGGCTGGTCACTGCATAGCTGGCACCCGCGGTGGGTGGGACCCGCGCTGGAGGGCAGCTGGGGTGAGCAGGTGGGGGTGTGGGAGGCCCAGAGGCGCTGTCCCGGAAGGACCCGCAGTCACTCGCCGCCTGGCCATCTGCAGGGCTCAGACTGTCCCCATGCACTCCCCCTCGTGGGGACCCTGCCCTCAGCAAGCGGCCTCAGGCCTCCATGGCCAGACAGACCTCAGACCCTTCCTGGCCAACCTCACAAGAGGAACGGGACTGCTTCGTTCAGACTCCACGCGCATCTGAGATGGACAGATGGTGGGGAGGTAACCCCACAGTTACCGCACGCCCCAGGAAGAACCATCACTCTCTGCTTCTCTGCCCTTTGCTGCTCACACTGGGAGAGAGCAGGGTAGGGGAGCTCCGAATGTGGACCGTGGACCACAGCATGAGTTAGTATGGCCGACTGTACTGCCCTCTGAAGTTCCTACAGTGTGTAGGGCTATTTGATCTGTCTAGCAACTCATAACATTCATCTTGTGAAATAAAATCTTACTTGTAAAGAAAGATTCCGCTTCGACAAAAAAAAAGAGTCGCCAGTTCCTTGTCCTTCGAGGTCACATAGCAAATGCCTGTGATCCCAGTACATGGGAGGCTGAGACCGGAGGATGGAAGGGCAAGGCCAGCCTCAGCAACTCAGAAAGACCCTGTGTCAGCATTTAAAAATTTTTTTTCTTTTTTTGTGGTACTGGGGATTGAACCCAGGGGCATTCTACCTCTGAGCTACACCCCCAGCCCTATTTTCATTCTTTATTTTGCAACAGGGTCTCACTAAGTTGCAGAGAGCCTCACTAAGTAGCTGAGGTTAGCCGCGAACCCAGATCCTCCAGTCTCAGCCTCCCAAGTACTGGGATTACAATCATGAGCCACCACGCCCAGTTTAAAAAAAAAAAGAGCTGGGGGGGGTAGAATGGCCCTGAATTCAATCCCCAGTACCAAAAAGAAAAAAAGAAAACCAGGCATGGTGGCACATGGCTGTAATCCCAGTACTTGGGAGGCTGAGACTGGAGGATCTGGGTTCACAGCCAGCCTCAGCTACTTAGTGAGGCTCTCTGCAACATAGTGAGACCCTGTTTCCAAATAAAGAATAAAAAATAGGGCTGGGGGTGTATCTCAGAGATAGAATGCCCCTGGGTTCAATCCCCAGTACCGAAAAAATAAAATAAAATAAAACCTGGAAATATCTCAAAGGTCCATCAATGTGTGAATAAACAAATATGGTATATCCATACAGTGGAATAGTACTCAACCCCCAAAAGGAACAAGTCATTGATACACACAATGATATGGATAAATCTCAAAATAAAATTATGCTGAGTGAAAGAAGCTAGACCAAAAAAAGCACATATTATACAATTTTGATTATATAAAGTCCTAGAAAATTAAGATGAAAGTTTATCAGTGGATGCCTGGGGATGGTACAGACAGCAAAGGATTACAATGGAAAAACGTGAGGAAACTTGGGGGTGATAGATGTGTTCATTATCTTTATGCTGATGATGATTTTACAGGGATATGCACATTAAAATCACACACACACGCGCGCGCACACGCAGAGAATCTTTTTTTTAACTGGGGATTGAACCCAGGGGCACTCTACTGCTGAGCTACATCCCCCAGACCTATTTTATTTTATTTTTTAAAACAGGGTCTCACAGTTGCTGAGGGTCTCGCTAAGTTTCTGGGGCTGGCCTTGAACTTGCGATCGATCCTCCTGTCTCAGCCTCCCAAGTACTGGGATTATAGATATGTGCCACCAAGGCCAGCTTCTTTTTTATTCTTTTATTGATGCACTGTAATTATACATCATAGTGAGATTGAAGTGATCCATTCACACAGCACACAGCACGTGGTGCATTTCCACATTGTTGAATTTTTTCCATTCTTCCAGGATTTGCCTCCTATTTCTCCCTCAAGCCACAGCTCATCCTTCCCTTTCCCTGGGACGGCTTCTTGGCCACAGCTCCCCTCTCTCCCCCGCACACACAGTTCATTCCTCCTCGATGTTCACCCAACCCTCTCTAATAACACTGATTAGCATGTGTCGTAATGATCAATCGCCCCGTGTAGAACTGAAAGGCCGATGTGTTGGGGGAAAAACAGTGTCTTCTATTCTTTCATACAACATTAAATACACAACTTCTGTGAGCTCTAAAGATGGGGGGCTTCTCCCCGAGCCAGCAAGCAATGGTGGGCACCAGCAGGGTGCCCTCTAATCCAGCTCAGCTCTGCCACCATCTCTGGGGGCAACATCAGACCCCACAGGCTGAGGGCTCTGTCCCCAGTCATCCTCTACAGACAGTCTAGATGCCAGACGCAATAAATTGGGGTTCCCACAACCCCAGTTCAGGTTCAATTAACCTGTGTGAGTGGCTCATAGAACTTAGAAAACACTTATGTTTACCTGTTTGTTATTTTAAAAATGATCAAGGATACAGATGGTGAGATATGCAGGTGGGCCATGGGGCAGGGGCTCGGGGCACCCGGCCCTCTCTGCTCACACCTCCAGGAACCGCCATGTGTTTGTCGGAAGCTCTTTTTTTTTTTTTTGAGGTACTGGGGATGGAACCCAGGGGCATTCTACCTCCGAGCTACACCCCCCAGCCCTATTTTTTATTCTTTATTTTTGAAACAGGGTCTCACTAAGTTGCAGAGAACTCACTAAGTAGCTGAGGCTGGCCGCGAACCTGGATCCTACAGTCTCAGCCTCCCAAATACTGGGATGACAAGCGTGTGCCACCACGCCCGGCTCTGGAAGCTCTTTGAGCCCTGTCGTTTTGGCAGCTTTGTTTTGTTTTGTTTCTTTGGGACAGGGTCCCTCTGCGTTCCCCAGGTGGGCTCAAACTCCTGAGCTCAGGTGATCCCTCTGCCTCCGTCTCCAAGATGACAGGTGCAGGCTGCCACGCCATGCCCTGTGGGGGTTTCATGGGGACTTCATGGCATAGTTATGTGTGTTCACTTTGCATCACTGAACAAAGCCCCTGACAAGAACAACTTAGAGGAGGAAAGGTTGATCTGGCTCCTGGTGTCAGAGGTTCCATCCATGACCAGCTGGCTTCAAGGTAGAAGCATCAATCACGGCGGCAGGACTTGGTGGAAAAAAAGCTACCCAGCTCAGCTCAGAGGGAGAGGGAAGAGGGGGCCGGGGAGGAGATGAGCCTTCCCAGCGCACGCCCCGTGACCGACTTCCTCCGACGCGGTCCTGCCTCCCAGTTGTCCACTCAGCAATCGATGGATTAACCCGCTCAGTGGATCAACCCACCAATGTGGCGGAGCCCTCGTGATCCCCTCATTGCCTAAGAGCAACGAACCTTGGGGTTCTGAACCTTGCTGCATTGGGGACCCTGCTTCCAACATGAGATTTGGGGAGACATCTAGAGCCAAGCTGTCACCACATGCTCACTAACAGACTGGGCGGGGACACCCAGCAAGGCCTGGCTGTTCACGTTCTTCATGGCCTGTCCGTGAATCCTTCCCCTCTTCAGGGTGTGAGCCCGCTTCCTCTGGAATGGGGAGGGACTTATGACCGACAAGGTACAAGGACAAGGTAGGCCGGCTCCAAGATGGAAATGCAATGGGGATTGAGTAAAGTTTCTATGACCCACCTTGGGGAAGAGAGAGGTATGATAGCAGAGCAGGGCTCCATCTTTTATTTGTTTCCTTGGCCCCTACCATGGTTACCATGATTCCAGGCACAGAGATGCTTAGAGTGTTTGTGGAATGAATGAATGAATAGATAGATGATAAATAAATAAATAAATAAAATAATTTAAAAATGTTTAGTTTGAATCTTTTAAACACTATATTTCTAAGTAGGGACATAATATATGTTTAACATTCAATAAAGGATGGATGGACGGGTAGATGGATGGATGGGTGGATGGACAGATGGAGAGATGTATGGACGGATGAATGGGTGGGTGGATGGATGGATGGATGGATAGATGGATGGATGGATGGGTGGGTGGG
>PVJS01033282.1:0-22267 GCA_004027185.1 Glis glis | reverse complement strand
GGAAAGATCTGGAGAGCATTATGTTAAGCGAGATTAGCCAATCACACAAAATGAAGGGTCATATGTTTTCACTAATATGCGCACTATAGGGAGTAGTGGGGACACAAAAGGGTCTCCAATGACAATGGAGAACCCTCAGAGGTGCTAGGGAAGGGATACAAGGGAAGGGGAAGGGTAAGAAAGTAGTGAATCCATGGAATTACGGTCATAAACAATGTGTATATGTGAGATTATACCAACATCATTCTCAGTGCTACATGTGGGGGGGAGGCGGGGGGGAGGCGGGGGGGAGGGACACCAAGAGCTGTGTGCATGTATGTTAACACCAAACTGATACTCATTGTGAAGTGAGACTACAATGCACCAATAAAAACATAAAAAAAAAATTGGGCTTAGATTTCCAGGATGTATTAAGTCAGTACACTTATCTGTCAGCTGTTCAACTTCTGAAATTTGGTTCCCATTATATGTGGGGAGTTTAAATTTTTAAAAAATGCCGTCATTATTGTGATGTGGCTTAGGAGGAAGCAGCTCAGTGCAATCCATTATCTGTAACTGGAAACATCACCAATTCACTCCACGATGTCAGTGATGGCAGCCAGGTGTTCAGAGCAGAAACAGTCACATTATAGGCTGTAGCTGTCACATCATAGCTGGAGCAACATTTGCCATTCTGACTACCACACTCTATATTTGACGAACTATAAAAATGACCAGAGAAGAGAGATGACAATGGTTCAAGCTACAAAACCAACTTACAAGAGGAGTAGCGCAAGGTCTTGTTGAAATTCCTCTAGACAAAGATGCTTCGACCAAAATATGAATGTAGCTGAGGTGAATATCCATGGGTTAATTATATTGACTCACTATTCAAAGATTTTGGAGTGGTGAGAATATTATAGGTCTCTTTAGATATTTAGCTGACTATTATATTCACAAGAAATTAGATATTAAGCTTGGGTTTAGAAGACATAAGAAGAATAAACCAAGTGAAAGCAAGATACATTTCAGTTCAGCATCAAGAGAAACTATCAAAGGCATATCAGATACAAATGTAAATAGGACCAAGTATATAACATAAACACGGTCACTGGCTGGATAAAGATGTTAACTGAAAAGTGCGTGCCATATGTGGAGTGAGCAGCAATATTGAAAAACTCCAATTTTCACAAGAAGTAATATATTTTGATATTAATTTGTAATATTGCAATTTTTAGATGGTAGTTTAATTTTTTTAAAAGTCCATGTCTTATACGAACATGGGTAAGATGAATTTATCCTATGTGACTTCAGTGTGTGACCTCTTTAGTGCTTAGGTCTAACACGCCAATGTTATCATTGGAATTGTCCAGTGAGGCTGCTGCTCAGGCACTAAGCATGCCACCGAGGATAGAGTTGGATGAAATAATGTCTCATTACCCTTTCACTTCAGGAAGGCTAAGCTAGAAATTTCGCTTTATTAAAAATATAGTTACCTATGGAGTAATTATATTTATTGTATGATACCCAGTCTTTACTTTTCTTCTTGTGCCTTTCACTCTTTTTGGTCCATTAACATCATAATGTAAACCATATTAATTATGCTATCCATATCTGACAATTTATATGTGGCTCTTTAAAAAGAATCATTTAGGAATGAGACACAACTATAGGCTAAACTGATATTAAGTGTTATTTGTTGTTTTGTATAATCTACACAGTCACTACATCTCCAAAGAAGTTGTATTATTTTTTATTCAATAGAAAAAATAATATATGCAAAGTGGATTCAGACTAATCATAATTTTAAATGCGTGGATATGTATTTGAGGCCACAATCCATTCCTGTAGTTTACACTGGAGGCCATAATCCCTTCCTGTAGTTTACATTTGAGGATCTTGACACTTGCTGCATGCCTGGTACATAGCATATGGTGTGGTATAGAGTTGGGGAAGAGAAGAGATGACCTTACCCTCAGAAGGTTTACAATCTCAAATGAGAATACAGGGCATCTCACAAACATCTATTAGAAGCAATTTAAGGTATCAAGAATCCAAAATCATGTAATTATATTTCATTGTGATTACCTCTGAGAGTTTTGGAATTCAAAGAAAAACTATGATGGTATGAAACTTGAATTCAGCACACGCTTCACGCACTGTGGCCTTTGTTTCTAGTTCTTCATCTCCTTCCTGCCCCTACTCCTATGCTGGAAACTTTTTATTATCAAGTGACTAATAGTAAATTGGGAATGAGAATTGTATAAAAGAGCAATAATGAAGAGTAAATGCTAGCTACCAAATAATTAGCTTTCAACTAATTAAGCATTAAAACGAGTGCCCCTTTAAATTTAATAAGGAGGCTTTGAGTATTTTTTAATGAATTCTAATGCATTTCACTTCATTTCCCATAATGGAGTGTTAACCCTTTCCATACAACCCTGATTTCTTTCCATAAAGGAAATATAGAAAAATATGGAAGATGATCATCTTACCTGCATAAATATAGATTCTATTCAGGAGACACTGATTAAGAGGATGAAGTTCCAAATTAAATACATTCATTTTCTTCCCAACATGTTAAAGTAAGAAAGGCACACACGTAGAAGGACAAAGCCTCTCATTTTAAAAATAACTGTCTTGTGACTGGGAAAGCTTAAACATGTGCCGAAGTACGATGACAGTTTTCACAAAGTGAAAATCAAGGTTTGAATTTTAGTGTTACATTTATAGATGATCTTCCAAGAAGATCTGTGGAAGGTATTATTCATTGCAAGAAACTGGAAGGTATAATATGCTGGAATAAGGATCACATTTTTCTCTTTGAGGTGATTTATATTTAAATGAGTTCTCCATAATCCTTTAAACTGAAGTGCAAATTGGTTATCAAAGTCTTTTGCTGTAAGGGTTGTTTTACATAATAATGAATTTCACAGAAGCTCCTCAAAGGGAAATATTGATTTAGGCAACATCACAGAATATTTCAGTTACAGGAACACTTTAGATCAGTGCCACAGACAGCATGTAAAACCTTTCCAAAATCTAAATTTCTTTACTAAGAAGTGTAGGCAGCTTGTTTTTTCTCAGTATAAAATATATTTGTCATAGAAAATTTTACTAAAAATGTTCCAAGTCTATCATTTCTCATTTATATTAACATGTTACATGAGAATTTACCACATGATGCATATGTGATGTATATGTATTCATGTGTGTGTGTGTGTGTGTGTGTGTGTGTGTGTGTGTGTGTGTGTTGCTGGGGATTGAACCCCAGGGCCATTTTACCTCCTAGCTATACCCCCAGACCTATTTTATTTTTTATTTTGAAACAGGGTCTCACTAAGTTTCTGAGGGCTTCCATAAGTTCCTGGCTGGCTTTGAACCTGTGATCCTCCTGTCTCAGCCTTCCAAGTACTGGGGTTATAGGTATGTGTCACCACGGCCAGTTGTGTGTGTGTGTGTGTGTGTGTGTGTGTGTGTGTGTGTGTGTTTTAAATGGGCCACTAAAAGTATAGGTATCTGAAACTAACTGGAATTCTTGGAACCAGGAATATTTCAGTTTTTTAGGTTTTAGAATATTTGAATTGACTTTTACTGGTCAATTACTGAACAACCCTTCTCTGAAATTCTAAAATCTGAAGTGCTCCAAATTTCAAAACTGTTTGAGCATCATGTTAGTGCTCAAAGGTTTTAAATTTCAGAACATTTTGAATTTTGGATTTCAGATTTCTCAATTAGGGGTGCTCATCTTGTGGTAGAAACATGAATTTCCTGTGTACATGTATGTTGCTATTAACCCCCTGATAGCTCCAGATATTAGGCCTATAATTCCATGTTGGTTATTGTATTATATGATTTACATATGCTACTTAATTAATTTTGAACAATGTAAGGGGGCATTACTATTTCTCATTTTATAAACAAGAACATTCAATTTAATTGGTGGGTGAGAATTTGAACCAGATTTTATTTTTCTCATCCATTATGCTATATTACTACCCCACATCTATTTTCTTTTTATTCTTGAGCCCTATATAGCTCACCACCAGAAGGAAAGGTCTACTCCTCACCCCAGTGATAAGAGTCAACAAACAGGCAAGCTCTTGTTTTTTGTAGTTCAAGGGCCCTAGGTCCCAACCAGTTCTCTTCAATTAGATGTTACCTGGGTAATATACTTCAGTGAATCCTGGGGCCAGGCTCTGGGGAAAATCTGAGATTGAGGCTATATATTGGAAAAGGCACTGGATTTGGTCACAAGACCTGGGTTTGAGACACACGTCTATCACTAACCAGATATATGTCTATAGAAAAATTAATTTACCTCCCTGAGCCTTTGTTTCTCTTCTGTGAAATGAGGAGGTGGGGTTTATTAATGGCTTTCAAAACTGTATTGCTCATCTATTTACTTTTTAAGAAGTGAAAGTCTTTCAGCAAAGTAAGTCTTATGTGAAATCCCAATACATAAAATAGACACAGAGTCGCACGGGATGGAGTAATTCCTGGGTTGAGAGGAGGCATGTTTTTCTCTACCTACTATGTCTCTGCTTCCCCCATCTCACCTCTAAGGAGTCCTCAGAAACATCTAATGCTTTGCAGAACACAATTTTCAAACTACAGACTAACTCTAAGTTCATCCCAGTTCTCACATTCTGTCATTTAAAAAACATCTGTAGCCATGTGAGAAGAGCATTAGGATTGCATTACAATGTATCTAGGGTCAGGTCTGGTAAATCAAAGGAGGGAGGCCATTAAGTTGAAGGACATAATCAAATAACTCGGTCCTTGGGTGGCCAGAGGCATGCTGTTGGTGTCCATGTGGCTGAAATTGGGCACTGAAGTCTCACGGGGTGGAAACAATGGCAGGAGCTGGGCTTTGTAATAATGATTTTTGAAATGTTACATTTTGCTGCAGTTAATTTAATGAAGTATGAATATTATTTTAGCCTGATAGCATTGTTGATTTTATTGTCTTAAAAGGCTACTTGAAATTGAGATATAAGCTTTCAATTATAATTCAACTATTACTTATTATGCCATCAGAATACCTTTTTTGTATAAAGCTTAGAGAAAAATTGGCTTATGTTCTCTAAAAGTAATGGAATTGTATCTCATCATTGCAATTCTTGGCTTAAAGGCTTTATTTGTGTATCTGTGTTAAACTTTTAGTAAACTCAGCCAGTGTCTCCCTGGACCTGCAGTTTCTGTGATGGACAGTTTCATTGGTTTAAGTTTAACCTGTCTGTGGCTGCAGTGTCTCGTCACTTACCAGCCTCTGCCTTCTGCTGCTTCTCAATCTTCTCCAGGCGCCCTAGCAAGGAGTCGATTTTAGTTTTGATCTGGGTTAGTTCTTTCTTGATTGTCTGTAATTCATCTGACTTCACTGGAAGGGGGGAAAGCAGAAAGAAAACAACAGAACATCAAACACAGCCTAGCTCACTTGGAACCTACGACACCCCATGCTTTCTCAGATCCCACAGGATGCTTTTCAGTTTTATCAGCTCCTCATTACTTCTAGTGATCCTGGGAGAGTGAGAGGCTTTGCCAATTATAAACAGGATTCTCAGTGGCATGAGCAATTGATACTGAAATATTTTAAAAAATAATTGACACCAAATTCAGTTTTGGAAAATAGTAGAATAAATCTGCAATGTAGATGCATTGATGAATTCAGATTTAGGAACGATTAAATCATGACAGGTATGTTAATACTACTTTGAGGCACTCTGCTATAATATATGTTTCTGCAATTGGCAATATTTTTGGTCCATCTCTTTGAAGATTGGTTGAAACCAGGATAAATGAATCCTTTAAGGAAAATGTCTTAGATGCTAGAGAACTCTTTTTTCACTCTAACTTGCTTCTTCCCCTATTCTTTCTAAAAAAGAAAGGCAATTAGTTATGTATGCCTGTCTTTAAGTCTTGGGGCTGATGGAAAGATAAATCCAGAGAAGTTCCCGTGGATATTTTATATAGCAGTGGTTCCTATTCTAGATTTTTAGTGTTTAGTTTGGTTTCAAAGACAACAGAGAATGAGGACTAATATAAGATTGACAACTTTTCCTTTTGTCAAGTAGGGTTGTTAAAAACCAACATAACAGATATTCCACTGCCAACTTTAATGATCACTGTATAAAGAAAAGGATAATCTCATATTTAAAGAATATTTATATTAAAATAATGATTAATATTATAATTATCTTACAAAAATCCACCGCATTTCTTTTTTTTTTTTGCAGTACCGGGGATTGAACGCAGAGGCGTTCTACCTCTGCACTACACCCCCAGTCCTATTTTTTATACTTTATTTTGAAATCGGGTCTCACGAAGTTGCGGAGGGCCTCACTAAGTAGAGAGAGAGAGAGAGAGAGAGAGAGAGAGACAGGGAGAGAGAGAGAGAGAGAGAGCTGCGGCTGGCTTCGAACCCGGATCCTCCGGTCTCCACCTCCCAAAGTACTGGGATTACAAGCGTGCGCCACCACGCCCAGCCCACCGCATTTCTTTATTTTACTTTCTGGGCAATTGTGTCATGAGTCTACCACAATCTGAGATGAGAGATTTTAAAGTTATTACTATTATGAATTGTGCTGCTATAACATGGATATGGATATGCATGTATTACTGTAATATACTGATTTCAGTCCCTTTGGAAAGATACCCAGGAGTGGTATAGCTGGATCATATGGTGGATCCATTCCCAGTTTTCTGAGGAATCTCCACATTGGTCTCCACAGTGGCTGCACTAATTTGCAATCCCACCAACAGTATAGAAGAGTTCCTATTTCCCCATATCCTCGCCAGCATTTATTGTTGTTTGACTTCTTGATGATTGCCATTCTGATTGGGGTTAGATGGAATCTTAGTGTAGTTTTGGTTTGCATCTTCCTGATTGCTAATGATGTTGAACATTTTTTTCATGTATTTATTGGCCATTTGTATTTCTTCTTTTGTGGTCTATTTATTTCACTTGCCCTTTTCTTGATTGGATTTTTTTAAATGTTAAGTCTTTTAAGTACTTTGTATATTTTAGATACTAGTCCTCTATCAGAGGAATAGCTGTCCATCCACAGATGAATAGATTACAAAATTTGGGATATACACATAATGGAATTCTACTCAGCAATAAAGAAGAACAAAATTATGGCATTTGTAAGAAAATGGACGGACGTGGAGAACATTATTTTAAGCGAGATTAGCCAGTCACAGAAAGTGAAGGGTCATATGTGTTCTCTCATATGTGGAAGCTAGAGAGTAATTGAGATAAAAGAAGGACTTTAGATAATGGAGGAGAAACCCCAGTGGGGTGAGGGATATGAGAGGAGGGGGAAGGAGGGAGGGAGAATTAATAAAGGAAACACTTCCATTGACATTATGTACATATGCGAGAATACCAATGTCAATATATGATATGTCTCAATATCATATATTGGGAAGGGAAGGAGCAGGGAAGGAGCTGGGAGGAAAGCCCAACAAGTGCTGTGTGCATGGATGTCACTATCACTATGAACTACATTATGATGTGGGACTATAATGCACCAAACAAGGTATTAAAAATAAAGTCATTACTATAGAACAGCTACACCTGCCTCTGAGCTTTCAGTTGGTGGGGTTCTCGCTATCTATGCTTCATTGGAGACCTGTGCTTCCAGATCTGGGGCACATAGCTTGATTCTAGCCCATTTCTCTTTTCTGTCATTTTTCTTTCAAGTTTAAAATGATCTCAATTTAGATATCCCCCAGAAATTTCTGAAGAAATTAGTGTAGAGTTTGATTCTTCATTCTTCAGAAAGCTTTGAAAATTATAATAAAAACAAAATGCAATCTATGTTCACTTGAAATAAAGACTTGTCAATTAAGATATATGAAATAATCTATCTGCTGTTATGTGTCATATAATTAAGTCTCAAAGGAAGAACGTATTTTTCTCCAATATGAAATGAGAAAAACACTTTTAATTACAAAGTCAGATTATTTTTTTTAAAAAAGCAGATTTTAAATTTATGATGCAAAGTAGCTTACAAAATAAAATCTAGAAGAAACAGGAGCTGTCTGGGGTATTCCTATCATGAAGTACCAAAGTGAAAATTGAGTACAGTTTAAAATAGAGAATCACTCTTTATGTCAATTATTTCAAAGACATCAAAGTACCATTGTTGAATTGCAGCTAAATTCGAAAAATAACATCTGTCACAATCTCAAATTGATTCTGCTTTGAGGAATGATACTCATTTCCTTTGATGGAAGTATATCATGCAGTTTTATTTAAGCCTATCAAATTTAATAGGAAATATTTTATCTTATAACAAATTTCAATTCAGGACTTGTAGCTGGGAACTAACAGAATCTATTTCATAGGGAGTAGAGCCACTCCTCAACTCAGGAATGTAGTTGACTAATTTTAATTTGTTTACATAATTAGAAAAACATAAACCAATAAATCACTCCAGAAAACTATGTTAACAAACCAAGAAATCTGGATTCAACTAGTGGAAACTCTCTGTGTACAGGGAGCTAAGGTTTAAGTTTAGACTCCTATCTAGCACTGTAAGAATACTTTTTTTTTTATTGTATTGGGGATTAAAGCCAGGGGCATTCTACCTTTGAGCTACACCCCCAGCCCTTTTTTATTTTTAATTTTGAAACAGAGTCTTGTTAAGTTGCTGAGGCTGTCCTTGAGCCTGAAATCCTTCTGTCTCAGCCTCCCAAGTACTGGGATTATAGGCATGCACCACTGCACCTGGCTAATTAGTTTGTTTTTAGGCAAGAATGACACTAGAGAAACTAGGAGTCAGGTTGCATGACACAGATAATCTTACATATGTTTCCTAAAGTATCACTCTAGTGTTTTTGTTTAAAAAAAGAAGTCATGTTAAATAATTTGAGATCCGTTCTCTCCAAAGAGTTCATTTATTTGATGATGAATGTTGTTACGTTCTGATACAGTCAACAAAATGATGATTGAGCCTTTTTTTTGTAACATGAGACATAATCTAAAAAGGAAATTAGGCACAAGGGATGACACCATCTGCTTATATAAAACATGTATGCAGATTTATGTGGTGAAAAATATTTCAATTTATTTTAATCACCTTTGTGTCAAGTCCATTCAGAGACAAAAAATCTTCAGCTAACTCTCTAAATCAGTGGTTCTTAAGGGAGGGTGATTGAGCCGGCAGGGGGCATTTTGCAACATCTTGAGACTTTTTGTGTGCTCTGACTTGGAAAGCATGGTGCTATTGGTAACTAGTGGGCATTTGCTCTGTCGAACATACACAAGACAACCCCCAACATCAGGCTAAGAATGATCTCACCCAAAATGTCAACAGTGCCAAGCCTTAGAAACTCGGGATCTATAGTTAAGAGTGTGTCCTTCAAATTTCATGTATTGGAATCTTAAGCTCCAAAGTGTTATGTTAATGGTATTTGGAGGTGCAGACCTCTGGAGGTAATTAGGATTAGATGAGCTCATGAAGGTGGGGCTGACAAGATGCAATTAGTGGCTTCATAAGAAGAGGAAGACAGAAGCTCCCGAGGCAAGCTTTCTCTGTCTCCCTATGTGGTACTACCCTACACACTGTGACCCAGCAGGAAGTCCCTTATCAGATGATGGGCAGATACTGGAGCCATACTCTTGAACTTTCCAGCCTCTGAAATCATGAGCTGAACAAACCTTTATTCTTTATTTATTACCCAGTCTACAGTATTCAGTTATAGCAATAGAAAATGGACTAAGAGCTAGGTGCAGGGGCACACACCTGTAATCCCAGTACTTGGGAGGCTGAGATCAGAGGATGGCAGGCTCAAGGACAGCCTCAGAAACCTAGTGAGACTCTCAGTAACTTACTGAGACCCTGTTTCAAAGTAAAAAAATAAAAAGGAATAGGGATGTAGCTCAGAGGTAGAATGCCCCTGGGTTCAATCCTCAGTACCATAAAAGAAAAAAAAAAAAGAAAAAGAAAATGGACCAAGACACTTGTCTAGATAATTAAATACCAATATTATGCTTCATATCAACTATTTAGAAAGACTTACAAATGTTTTAAAACATGTGAACTTTAATGATAATTCACATTTGTTACTTTTTATTTTCCCCAGCCTTTGATACATTATTTAAATATGAAAATAAATTTGTATAGAAGCCAATTTATCAACCACATTTATATATACTCTTTAATCAATAAGGAAACTGAGAGTCTGATGATTTCTCAAAGTTACATAAACTGCACACATGTAGTTCAGGTTGAAACACAGGTCTTCTGACTGTAAACTCTACATTCTTTATTGTATAAGCTGTTGTAAAAAATGATTGTCAATTTCAGTTCTTTCCTTCACTATAAATTAAGGAATCATAGTATTTAATTCAGTCATATTTAGAAAAAAATGAGGACTACTGATTTCTGGGGCATGTATTTCTGGAAATCTTTATCATTTCAATTCATCTGCTTCTGCATCTGCCTGTCTCTTTCCACTTATTCATATATTTCAAGGTGATTTAATATGCAGATACTAATTTGCTAATCTGGTCTTCTCATCAAATTGTAAGAGTCTTTAATGAAGGATCATATCTCTTTTGTCTATGGGATATTGGTTTCTTAGGGGTCATGTCTATTTCATCTATGGAAAAATTAGTACCTGTCATGGGGTAGGTGTTGATTAATTAATTTTGTGTCAACTACGAGGGTAAAGAGAAAAGATAAATTATTTTTGATGGGGTTTGATAACTGATTGTGAAATAGTCATAAAAGAATGGGTCCTTGAGCTATGATCAGAGGATATTTTGGATTTCAGGAGGCAGAAATAAAAAGTCTAATTAAAGGGAGCAGCAGATCTTATCAGAGAGCTTAAAAATACGTGTCAAACCCTGATTTATTTTAAACCCTGGAGTGTAGGCCAGTCACTGACTGACTCAACCTATACTATAACTAATTTTTCTTGAGTTGTAGAGTTTCTGAAGACATGGTTCATGTTCAATTATAAAACCTATGAAAAACAAAAACAAAAGGCAAAAATAATAGTGGGGACACTTTTCACACATGTTTAAGAGTTTATATAAACATAACTAACTTGAAAAAATATTAATAAAATGGAGAGATTAGATGTGCATACAAATAACTGTAACATGAAGCAGAAGAGCTTAAGTTTCATAAATTGAAGATGAACAATTGGCTTGGGGGTCCCGGCTACTGATATCAGTGTAGCACAGGGTTTCAAAATTCGGTAATACCAGGGTAGTATTACCTGAGCTGGACCTTGAAACATAGGGGCGATTATTAATGATGATGATTAGTGTACATATAAGATAATAGAGCCAATAAAACATTTCTTAAGATACAGGAAAGAGCTTTGGGGTAGAGGACACAAACATGAGTTTGGAAACCTTGAAGTATGTGGTCAATTAAGCCAAGAGAATAGTGGTGAGTGGCATGGGGGGTAAAAGTACCAGGACAGACACTTCTTGAGAAGTACACTAAAGAATTTGGATTATTATTTGGTAAATGGTAGTAATTTTGGGTTTTGAATGAGGAACTAACAAAACACTTGGTTTGGAATGGTCCTGCAGTTGGGCGTGGAGTTAATGGGATTAGGGAAGAGCTTGAAATATGGGAAACCAGTCAAGAGGCTCTTAGAGTGGTCAGGATTCTGTGTTTTAGGAGCTGATCTAGAAGAGCAGAAAAGGAAGAGGCAGAAGTAAGAAATGTTATTAGGGTTTATTGATAGGACTTACAACGACATGCTTTTATAATTCCACAGTGGAAAGATTAGACCCTGTTTGAATTGATAGTGGAACACATAAGGAAGTGCAAGTTCATATTGATGTAAGGAATTTGTTGAACATTTTCCTATTTGCCTTTTTGCTGTTTATTTTTCTGAATCTGGCTATATTAATAAACCACATTAAAATCTGGTGGAGAAAACCACAGAGAGACATCTATAAATGTATTTGTTTATTCGTTATAAATGCACTGTAAAAGTTTCGGGTGGGGGATTTTAGCAGGATTTTACTACATTCTCATACATTGTTCTAGCCAGTGTCCAGACAGTGAGTATGTGTATCTGAGACATGCAGTGCATTTATCAGGTAAAATGAATGGCCTGGATTTTTCTCTCCTTAATTAATTAACAAAAAAATCCAATTTTTTTTTCTTTAAAATTTTTTGTGTTTTAATTTCTTATACTTTTATTGGTGCATTATAATCTCACATCATAATGTATTTCATAGTGATAGTGACATACATGCACACAGCACTTGGTAGGCTTTCCCCCGGCTCCCTTCCTACTCCCCCCTTCCGCATACAGAATATTGAGATTGGCATTGGTATTCTTACATAGGTATATAATGTCAATAGAAGTGATTCCTTCATTGATTATCCCTTTCCCCTAGACCAACTCCCTCACTCCACTGGAGTTTCTCCTCCATTATCTGCAGTCCCTCTTACATCCTGATTACTCCCTAGCTTCCACATATGAGAGAAAACATATGACCCTTCACTTTCTGTGACTGGCTAATCTCACTTAACACAGTGTTCTCCAGGTCCATCCATCTTCCTGCAAATGACATAATTTTGTTGTTTTTTTTTATTGCTGAGTAGAATTCCATTTTGTGTATATCCCATAATTTTGTAACCCATTCATCTGTTGATGGACACCTAGGTTGGTTCCATGATTTGGCTACTGTGAATTGTGATGCTATTGCATTATATATTATTATAATATTCTGATTCCAGTCATACCTAGGAGTGGTAAAGCTGGATCACATGGTGGATCCATTCCTAATTTTCTGAGGAATCTCCACACTGATCTCCATAGATTTGGTTTTTAAAATAAAATTTAAAAAAGCTGAAGGATAAGCAAAGATGTCTACATTTTGTTATGTGTTGAATGAAGTCCCCCCTGAAAATTCATATGTGGAAATCCTAAATCCTAGTACCTTAGAATGTGACAGTATTTAGAGATCGGGTCTTTGAAGAGGTAGTTAAATTAAAATAAGGTCATTAGGGTGGGCCCTAATCCAATATGACTGCTGTTCTCATAAGAAGAGGAGATGTGGACAAGACGTAAACAGAAGTAAGCTGGTGTGATGATACTGGGAGGACAGAGCCTGACACAGATCTTTCCCTTCTTGGTTCTTCAAAAGGAACCAAGCTTGATTCAACACAGTGATCTCCAGCTTCCAGCTTCCAGAACTGTGAGAAAATACATTTCAGTTGTGGGAGCCATCCAGACTGTGGTACTTTGTATGACAGCCCTAGCACACCAATGCACACATCATATAAATTCCTAGAATATAATTTTTACCATGTATCACTTTGATGAGAGACTTTTACCTTGTCCCTGGATGAAATCTAAATCCTTTAATATTCTCCACAGCTTTTCACTAACCTATTACCAATTTTACACTTTGTTTTCCTTAATCGCAATGGTCTCATTTTCTTAACTGACATGCATAGCACTAATCTTTGCTTCATATCATCATCATCATCCTCATGGTTATCATTACTATTATAATGACTGTTTATTATCTATTAAGACTTTCATGATACCAGATACTGTCTAAGAGCTCTACATGTGAAGGATCATTTAATGCTCACAGCAACTCTATGGAGAAAGTGGTAAGATTATCACTCTCATTTTACAGGTGAGGCAACTAAAACACGGTGAGCAAATACCTCTGGCCCCAAACACACAGCTAATGAGTGAATGCAGAATAACTACTGAATTCCAGGTAAAGCAATTTCATATTCCATGCTCTTAACTGCCATGTTCTTCTATAACAATAGTAGTAGTAGTAATAATTAACCTTATTGAACACTGATTATGTGTTTACATACTTCATATACATAAGTTATAATTCTTACAACATAAGTAATTCTTTTAACAATGACTGGAAGCACCATATATTGTTTACACTTCCCAGATAGAAATTAGAGAAAGGCATATGGGAACGATGGGTTTCTCCAAGGCCACAGTGGTACCACACTGTGGAACACTGACTCCACACCAAGCAAGCTGACAGGAAAGCCTCTGTTCTCCTTAGATGCTGTCTCCTGGAATAAGGAATCTCTATGATTCTCTTTCCAAATCTACTTGCTTTTCTAAAGTCAATCCAAAATCCTCTAGTAGGCCTTCCCTAACCCCTCTGGCCAATAGTACTTTCTTAAGGCATGCACACCACTAATCTTTGCTTTAGATCATCATCACAGTTATCATCATTATTACTATGATACACACATACTTTGGTCAAGATAAAGGATGGAGGGATTGGAATATTTAATGATACTTAGCCAGATATTAACTCTGTTTCTCTGGTTGATACTTTATGTTCATATTTCAAACCCATACTTTTGGCCAGGAGGACTCAATATGGACATCACTTTCTTAATGTTAGGGTAAGTTGTCAGTACTGTTTCATATGTTTGATTGAACTGTCTTTAAATTTCTGTAAGATGCCTCAATGTCTTTTATATTAGTTTGCCCACCTATTTTTGTCATTGGATTTGGATTTAGAATGCCTCCCCCCCCCCAGCCCTCACAGAAACAAGTTAACAATCTTGGAAGTGGGTATTGGTTGCTAAGGAGGGTTGTTCTGGGGGTGTGGTTTGGGGGATTATATAATGTTTTTCCTCCCCCTGCTCTGTCTCTTGCTTCTGGCCTCAGGCCTCCCATGATGTGAGAGCATCACATCATTATAAGATAGCTTTGTGCTCTCCTTCTCTCTGCTTCCCATTGCCATGTCCTGAACTCCACAGACCTGGCCTAACATGGACTGAATCCTGGAATGTCTAAAAACTGTGAGCAAGGTTGGAAGAGGTGAGTCTGGTCTCAAAATGGAGGTAAAATCACCGCCTAGTTGCCCCCAGCCTGACTCTGGCTGTCGCCGCCGCCACGGGGGGGGTGAGGGGGGCCATGATCCAAAGGAACCAGAGCAGTTGAGGAAGCTGTTTATTGGTGGTCTGAGCTTTGAAACAACAGATGATAGTTTATGAGAACATTTTGAGAAATGGGGCACACTCACAGATTGTGTGGTAATGAGAGACCCTCAAACAAAATGTTCCAGGGGCTTTGGTTTTGTGACTTACTCTTGTGTTGAAGAGGTGGATGCAGCAATGTGTGCTCGACTACACAAGGTTGATGGGCATGTAGTGGAACCAAAGAGAGCTGTTTCTAGAGAGGATTCTGTAAAACCTGGTGCTCATTTAACAGTGAAGAAAATTTTTGTTGGTGGTATTAAAGAAGATACAGAAGAATATAATTTGAGAGACTACTTTGAAAAGTATGGCAAAATTGAAACCATAGAAGTTATGAAAGACAGGCAGAGTGGGAAAAAGAGAGGATTTGCATTTGTAACTTTTGATGATCATGATACAGTTGATAAAATTGTTGTTCAGAAATACCACACTATTAATGGGCATAACTATGAAGTGAAAAAGGCCCTTTCTAAACAAGAGATGCAGTCTGCTGGATCACGAAGAGGTCATGGAGGTGGATCTGGAAACTTTGTGGGTCATGGAGGAAACTTTGGAGGTGGTGGAGGTAATTTTGGCCATGGTGGAAACTCTGGTGGAAGAGGAGGCTATGGTGGTGAGGTGGTGGCAGCAGAGGTAGCTATGGAGGAGGCAGTGGTGGGTATAATGGATTTGGAGGCGATGGTGGCAACTACGGTGGTGGTCCTGGTTATAGTAGTCGAGGAGGTTATGGTGGTGGTGGACCAGGATATGGAAACCAGGGTGGTGGATATGGTGGTAGTGGAGGAGGATACGATGGTTACAATGAAGGACGAAATTTTGTTGGTGGTAACTATGGTGGTGGTGGGAATTATAATGATTTTGGAAATTACAGTGGACAACAGCAATCAAATTATGGACCCATGAAAAGGGGCAGTTTTGGTGGAAGAAGCTCTGGCAGTCCCTATGGTGGTGGTTATGGATCTGGTGGTGGAAGTGATGGATATGGTAGCAGAAGGTTTTAAAAACAGCTGAAAAGGGCTACAGTTCTTAGCAGGAGAGAGAGCGAGGAGTTGTCAGGAAAGCTGCAGGTTACTTTGAGACAGTCGTCCCAAATGCATTAGAGGAACTGTAAAAATCTGCCACAGAAGGAACGTTGATCCATAGTCATAAAAGTTACTGCAGCTTAAACAGGAAACCCTTCTTGTTCAGGACTTGCATAGCCACAGTTTGCAAAAAGTGCAGCTATTGATTAATGCAATGTAGTGTCAATTAGATGTACATTCCTGAGGTCTTTTATTGGTTGTAGCTTTTTCTTTTTCTTTTTCTTTTCATTACATCAGGCATCAGGTATATTGCCCTGTAAATTGTGGTGGTGGTACCAGGAATAAAAAATTAAGGAATTTTTAACTTTTCAATATTTGTGTAGTTTAGTTTTTCTACATTTTAGTACAGAAATTTTAACAAAATGCAGTTTTGAAGGTGTTTCCTTGTAAGTTAACAAGTAAAGATCATTGTTAATTACTATTTTGTATGAATTTTGCTAAAGTTAACTGTAAAGAAACACCTACTCACTTGCAGTTTAAGGGGAATCTATTTTCCTCATTTCCAAATCATGATATGAATGGGCACTGACATGTGGAGAGAATAGATATTTGTAAGTTTGAAATGTGTGTTTTAGATAAATAGGATTGGGTATTTAAATTAGCATATTTGTGGATTTAATAGCACTAAGATTATCTTCAAATGAAAAATCTCAAAATTCCTATTTGGTTATTGTGCATTTTCTTTCAAAATGTAATCATGATTTTTAGTGTGTTAAATTTGCTGAGCCTTAGATGTGTTTAGAACAGCTCTGTTCTACATTTACCTTGGTCACATTTAAACTGCTGCCATAGTTTTTGGGTGTAAAGAAAAGAATGTCTGCTGCCCACTATTTTAATTCTGGAAAGGGTAGTGGATGTTTCTCCTCTTCCACCTTAAAAGCAATTCTTAACTTCAAGGTACAGGACCACTAAGCCTGCTACAGCAGAGCAAATTAGTGGGTACCTGGTTTTGTTCTTTTTTTTTTCAAAGCACATGAGATCCATAAATCTTGACTTTTTCCTTGGTTTAATTTTTTTCTTTTTTTCCCCCACATACAAGTTTTCATTGCAAGAGAATAGGTCACGTGTTGTTGAACCCTTAACTGGCTGGCATACTTTACTGTTTTTACCATATACATTTTGCTGAATGACACTAAATATAGTTTAGGTATAATTATCCAAAACAATTTAATGCAGCAGAAATGTAGCACAGGTGCTTAGTACCAGCTTCTCACTTCCCAGAGACCTGAATTTAAATTTGGGTAGTCTTGAGTTCCTACTTAAATTCCCAAAGAACACACTGGCATTCCTTGTGTGTTCACCAACCTAAATCATGTTGGTGTGAGTTATCAAATTGTTTGGAAGACCCTGGTTGAGAAGAGTTTTAGATAACAAAGTCTATATATAGACAAAGTCTATATATATGTATACCAGTGTCTACTGTGTTGCGCCAGCTAGTGCTTACAATTTCATTGGAGCCCTAAGTTTGTGCCCTGCTGTTGTTCTTTCTTTGGCAGTTGAATGTTGAATTCAAGATTTTTATTTGGTTTTAAAAAGTACGAAGCACTACAATGCATCAATACATGTAATAAATAAAAAATTAATAAATTTAAAAAAATACTAAGCAAAATAAGCAATAAAAAGGGGAATGGGGCATGCTAGTGTTTGAATATGCTCTCTTGTTGCTCTAATTCTGTGCCTCTGTGCATTATTAATATTTGGATGCATGCAATGCCAGCATGGAAATCGGTCTTCACAGATACTGCAGTTTTCCAGAAAACACAAATCAATAAATGTAACAGATAACATTCCATTTGTTAATGGGCATATGTGAATAAGCAGTGTAGAAAATAGGCTAATAATAGAAAATGGTTAAGTCCTTCATAACTTCAAGTGTGGATATATAAATGGACACTGTCAATGTTTATAACTTGAACCTCGGGTACCTGGTCAAAATAATGCTTGGGAAACATTTTATTAAAATTGAGCTAAATTGTATCAAGTTTTTTTATTCACATTTAATAAAGGTTGAAGGAATGGGGGAGATTAAAAAAAATAAAAACTGTGAGCAAATAAATCTACTGTCTTATAAGTTGTGTGGTCAGTTGTTTTGGATTAGAGCAGTGAGAATGTGCACTGGGACAGTCACTGAAAGTGCATTGACTGGTCCACAAAAGAATTCAAACTCATTAGAATCTTTCCTGTTAAACACTAGAATTTAGTAATCAGGATACAAGAGTGACCAGATAATGGAGGAGAAACTTCAGTGGAACCAGGGAGGTGGTCTAGAGGAAGGGTGGGGGTAGAGGGAGGATCAGTGAAGGAATCACTTCCATAGACATTATGTACATATGTGAAAATACCAATGCCAATCTCAATACCCTGTATGGGGAAGGACGGAATGGGGAGGGAGCCCGGAGAAAGCTCACCAAGTGCTGTGTGTGCATGTATGTCACCATTACTATGAACTACATCATGATGTGAGACTATAATGCATCAATAAAAGTATAAAAATCCCCATTAGAATTTAGAATTTAAATTAATTGCTTAAATAAATTGATTTAATAGAGTATTTTTTGGAGGGAATCACTTTTTCCACTAAGAAACTACAGTTAAAGCTCCCAAGTACACAATCTTCTTTTGTGTAGTGTTTATCTGCAACATCACATCTTTTTTATCTGTCATTCCATGATATGCAACAGGAAAATTGATTAGTTTTAGTTAAGTAGATCTAAAAAGGGACAGAAATACCTACTGGTAGTCTAAGTTTTTAAAAGAACAATCCATTTTGAATGCTTATTAGTACTTTTTTGGCAATTACCACATTAATATATTTTTCCTTTTATGTTTTCTCCCCTCAGCAGAATTCAGTTATATTACCAGCTCTGAAATAAGAGATGAGAAATTATCCAAGCTATAACATTAATTTCCTCTTCTGAACTTGCCAAATCATTAAATAATTGGGAAATGACTATTAATAAAAGAGCAATATATATATATATTCCTCAGTAAATATTCACTCAGATTAAACCAATATTAATATAGTCTACTTTGCACTTCGCTTAAAACTTTCATTTGTGATTTTAGTTTAAAAAGTATTGTTATTCCCAGAAACCTGGCTTATTATAAAAGTACTATCAGAAAATGAATATTTATGTACACATATATATCATAGTTTGTCAATATTCTCCCAGTAAGAATGCAAAACTATGATTTTACTTATGCTTGCCAAAGTATCTCTGGTTTATATTTAGTAGTCCAATATTCAGTCCATCATGATTCTCACATCTGCCACACAAAACCAGAAAGAGAAGACCAAATTAAAACTTACTGGACTTAAGAATAGACTCTTATCTTATATGTAGTTCAGTGACAAACTAAAGCTCATTTAGATTGTTTCTATAAGTAGTTGACTTTGGCAATTTGCCTCTCTATAAAAATCATTTCATTATTTATCTATTCCAATGTAAGAAAAATTTTAATACTTGGAGATTTTTCAGGGACAGAAACTCAAATATAGTCCATGCTGGTGTGATCCAACTTCAAAAAATTATATTACATTAAGTTATAGAATATGGCCAGGTGTGGTGGTATACACCTATAATCCCAGTACATGGGAGGCTGAGATAGGAGGACTGCAGGTTCCAGGCCAGTCTCAGCAATTTATCTATTTTATTATTTTTTTGTGTGTGGTACTGGGGATTGAACCCAGGGGCATTCTACCTCCAAGCTACACCCCCAGCCCTATTTTTTATTCTTTATTTTGCAACAGGGTCCTCACCAAGTAGCTGAACCTAGATCCTCCGGTCTCAGCCTCCCTAGTACTGGGATTACAAGCGTGTGCCACCACACCTAGCTCCAGTCTCAGTAATTTAAAAAGGCCCTCAGCAACTTAGCAAGATCCTGTTGAAAAAATATGGCTGGGGGTGTAGCTCAGAGATAGAGTACCCCTGGGCTCAATCCCCAGCACCACTGCCAAAAAAAATATAGAGTAAAATAATATATTTCTGGCTGACATAGAAACTAGAAAACCATCCACTTATTGCTAAGACCCTGTGTCCTCAGTGGGAGGTGTAAGCATGCAGTTAAAGTATTTGTACATGGGGGTGCGGCAGGAGAGTCCAGGTGCTTGTAAAGGTACCTGCCTCTACTAGAAGACAGAGAACAATGTTACCGATCCCTGGGCTATTGGAGAGAGAGGGAGTGAGTAGTTCCCTAGAATGAAGAGAAAGATTATAGCTAGCACCTGACAATGTGAAATCCTTGGAGAGTCTGAGGGACCCATTGACTTCAGAGGGGTTTACAGAAGGAGATGCACTGTAGAGTGGATTGTTTACCTGGGTACAAAGAGGACTTCTTACATGTCAAAAGGGAGGTCTGAGATAGCTAACGGTAAATTTAAAAAAAATCCCATTGAAGCTTAATCATTTACTGCCCAAGAGACAAAAACAGCTTGATGGACACAGATTTGGAGGGGTTCTACAAAATTCAAGTAATGAACAAAGCTCACTTTTTTTTTGAGAGATAGACAAACAACTAGAACAGATAGGTACTGTGGAGGTACAACCAATATTAGAAAATGTTAATAAAAATGCCATAATAACCCTTAAATAGGGGCAATGACAAGTACACCTGAAATAAGAAGGAATAGTTGAATATAATAGGCAATCAAATACATGTAAAAGGGTTGTTTCCCTGTAAAAAACAGACTATAAAATTGCTTCCAAAAAAAAAATAAACTCAGATCTAAGTTTTTTTTTTTGGAAATAAAAGTGACAAAGTGGTTTGGGTTGAAATATGCTCCCCTCCCCAAATATATGTTGAAGTCCTAACCTATAAATGGGACCTATAAATGGGACATTATTTGGAAATAGATCTTTGCAGATATAATCAATACAAGGTCATTAGGGTGAGCACAAATCCAACATGACCAGTGTCCTTATAAGAGAGATGAAAGACATTGGGGAGAACATTATGTGACCAGGAGGCAAGGTGGGAGTGATGCCTTTGCAGCCAAGAAATGTCATTGCAGCCTCCACATTTCTGCTGTTTTAAGCTACTCAGATTGCGATAGTTTGTTATAGCATCCCTAGGAAACTAATACAGAGAGAAATGTTGAAAATAAATGGATAAAGGGGATGCATGCCAAAAGACAGCCATATAGGAAGGATCGAAGTAACAAAGACTCAAGATTAGAAAGAGTAAATGGGATATTATACAACAGTTACAATTCTCCAAGAAGTCATAGATGCAATGTTTAAAACAGCACAGGATCAACAGTGAAGACTCTGAACCAGACTGCCAGGCCGTGAGTTCCAGAGCTGTTACTTGATAACAGTTCTGTGACTTTAGGAATATTTCTTAATGTTTCCATGTCTCATTTCCCATACTTTTAAAATGGGAATGATAAGAATACCTCACTTATTGGGTATTTATAAAGAACAAATTAATTTAGAAAGTGTTTGAAACAATAGCCATCATGAGCACTATTATTATTATAAATAATTATATAAAAACCATCCAGGAAATATGAGATATGAAACAACACTTCAAAAAATTATGAAATTACTCTCATGGTAGAGGATTTCACTTTCAGAATTCTATCTATCTATCATCCATCTATCTATCTATCTACCTACCTACTTACCTACCTACCTATCTGCTACCAGAAAAGCAAAAGCAAGTCCAAAAAGGATTTGGATAATACAACCAACAATGTAACACCCCACACACAGTTCTATACTAGAACCAGAAAATACATTCTGATTTTATGTGCATTAAAAATCCTGATTATTACAGAAGCAGGAGAAATTCTTAGTAAGATCCTAAAAGGAAATTTTTATAGTTCTCTTCATGATACCATAAACTAGAAATTGAAAAATAAAAAGGCCTAAATCTACTTAACCATTTGAATATTGAGATATTTACTTCAAAATAACCTCTGGAAGTTACTATTCTTCTCAGTAACACATTGGGATACATGGGTGGAGTCCCATTTGGTTGCATCTGCCAGAGAATGGCCACAAGATAAGTGGTTTTCTAAATCAGTCTCTAAACTACGGTGGTACCTTGTCCTTAGGGAACATTTAGAAATATATAAACATTTTTTTCTTGGTAGTGGAGATTGAACTCAGAGGCATTCTATCTCCCTCCTTCCTTCCTTCCTTCCTTCCTTCCTTCCTTCCTTCCTTCTCCTCCTCCTCCTCCTCCTCCTCCTCCTCCTCCTCCTCCTCTTCTTCTTCTTCTTCTTCTCTCTCTCTCTCT
>PVJS01033281.1:0-22272 GCA_004027185.1 Glis glis | reverse complement strand
GCCCCTGGGTTCAATCCCTGGTACCGCATAAATAAATAAATAAATAAATAAATAAATAAATAAATAATAAAAATAAAATCATGGAATTCAACTACCTTTTCCTACAAATGGGAAAACAAAGGCCCAGAGAAGTTAAATGACCTGCCCAAGTCATCCATGGAGATCATTTTGGGCTGTGTGTGTGTGTGTGTGTGTGTGTGTGTTGTGTTTAGAAGCTTGGTTCCACCCCACGCTTCACAACTCTGTGAAGTCCCTTTCTCTGCAGAGAGCATTGCTCTGCTCCCCGGGCTGTTTGTGAGGAAGGATCTTGGTGTTCTTCCCAGTCATTTGGAAGTGACTCAAACCCCTTCACAACAGCCAGGCTTGGTTCTGAATCCGTCGGTGGTGTGGATCGGCGTCCTTTGTCCCTGCCGATTGGCAGCCCCCTTAGCAAGTATCTTCCCTAGACTGTATAGAGGACTAGAATCAAAATGTTGTTCAGGGTCTAGATGAGAGCACACTTTTGCAACTTTATTCTCCATCTCCTGCTCTGTTCCATCAAATATAAGGTCGTTTTCTAATCAGCACTGGGTCTGAAACCTCAGTGCTGGGCCCTGAGTTAGAGTGAAATCCAGGGACATCACAGGAGGTGATGATGGCATAGTTCTTAGTAGCACACGGTAATTCAATTTGGTTAAAATAATACCTTGTGAATTGCTCACCCTTCGCCAAAGTAAATAATTAACATCTATCTTCACACTTCCCAGTACGTAAAACTTCCATTTCACTTTAATTTTCACAACAGTCTTTTGAGTATTATAATTCTATATAATTCTAAAAACCAAGAAATTCAGGTCCAGAAAAGTTAAGTAACTTGCCCAAGGTCTTTCAGCCAAGAGGCAGGAAAGTAGATGAGCTAAGAATGCAAGTTCAGGTCAGCTTGCCTCCAAATCCAGTTCTCTTCAGAACTGCCTTTAAAAAGTTTATTCTTTTTAAGCCGTATACAGTGGCACACACTGTAATCCCAGTGCTTGGGAGGCTGAGACAGGAGGATTGCAGGTTTGAGGCCAGCCTCAGCAATGTAGCAAGACTCTCAGCAACTGAGAGAGACTCTGTTTCAAAACATAAAAAAAAGAACTAGGGGTGTAGCTGAGAGGTAGAATGCTCCTGGGTTTAATCCCCAGCACGGAAAGGAAAGGAGAGGAGAGGAGGGGAGGGGAGAGGAGGGCAGGACAGGGCAGGGGAGGGGGAGGAAGGAAGGAAGGAAGGAAGGAAGGAAGGAAGGAAGGAAGGAAGGAAGGAAGGAAGGAAGGAAAAAAGTGTGAGAAAACAGCTGCTGGCAAAGCAGGGCACACATACCTGCTGTGAGTAAAATCCAGGGGGGCGGGGTAATTCAGGCAGCTGGATTCCTAGTGAAACCTGCTCTTTCTTCTAGAATATTCTGGAATCTTCTCAATTCCATTCAATTCAATACCGTCTTCCAGGTGGAGGGACTATAGTTTCTTTGTTTTTGCATCAGTATCTGTTTGAGTACATCTTTCACCCAAGCCTGCAATGAGGCTTCCTGGTTTAGATAAGTCTGGAAACAGGGCCCCATAGGTTTCAATTATTTACAGAGCTGCCTGCTGAGAGGTATGCTCCAAGGAGATCTTTTTTTTTTTTTGAGTATTTACTCTTTCGAGAGGTAATACCTATACCAGCGTTTACCAGATGTGCCATGGGTATGCTTCCCATCCAATATTTACTTCCACAGAGAAACTTTTTATTGTGCTAATTAAACTTCACTAAGCCTTGGTTTCCCCATCTGTGAAATGAAAATAATATTTTCTGCTTTTGGGGGGTACTTCTATGGAGTCATTTACTATAAAGTATTAGAACTTCTATGGAGAAAGGAGGGATAAAAATTTAAGTGATTAGCATGAGCATGATGTTTTTCAAGGGAGAAGGACAAAGGAAATGCCAATAAATTTTCTGGTGATTCCATTAAATTTATCTTTTGTTTGTTTGCATTGTTTTTTGTTTATTCGCTTTTTCTGGGGAAACAGAATTCTATCTTTGAATTGGCTACTAAGTAAAAAAATATATATATATTATATATATATATATATATATATATAAATAATACAGTCACATCTCCACCATTAGGAGTTGTAATGTACCTTTTAAAAATATTGTCTTTGCCCCACCAAGTGCTGTGTGCATGTATGTCACTATCACCATGAACTACATTACGAAGTGTGTCTATAATGCACCAGTAAAAGTATAAAATTAATAAATAAATATATTGCCTTTGCAAGAGAGGTGTGTCTTTAAGGTTTTCTCTATTACAATGTGTATATTAACTGATCAATATATCTTCACTTTATATAATAAATATAATTTACATTGGGGCTGCCAGATAAAATATGATGCCCAGTAAAACTTGAATTTAAGATACACATCACATTAGTATCTGAAATCCAAATTTAAGTGAGCATCCTGTATCCTACCTGCTAAATAAGGCAACCCCAGTGTAAGTACGACCTCCAGTTACTTATATTGATCATTCATTGACAGTTCAAAACGAAGGGGCCCAGGGTTGGTGCCTTTGCAGAAGTCATGCTTTTTCCTGGAGATGAATAGAAGAAGTTTTAGCTCCATGCCTATTACTGTGACCTCCAATATCAGGCAGCTTTCCTGGAAAGAGTTTCAAAATCTATCATCAGTGTAATCATCATGAAAATATTTGATAAGAACACTGCCTCACGCTGTATAATAAATTTAAGTAGAAAAGTCAAAGCAGTGGTATTTTCATCAGGGCTTTGAATGTCAGGAGAAAATAGTTCCACACTCAGCGAATATAGATAGGTCTGTTTTGGGCTGTGTTAAATCCAATTGTGTGGAGGTTTTGAATAATCAGAGGTGACAGCCTAAGCACTTTCTCTTCAGAATGATTTTACAGAAAGCGCCATTTCCTAAGGAAAGTACACACCAGGTTCCCATAATGCTGAAAGAGCAGTAATGTATCAATTTATTGGTGTCGGTATCATAAGCTAGAGTTGCAAATTGTATTCAGATTTTCAACTTTACTCACTGTTGCCGTTAGGGGAGGGAGCCTTCCTGTGATAAATGTTACCTCCAGAAAATTCTAGAACGCTTTTGTAGTTACCATATGAGTGAGCCTTCAAAGACCTTTGCAGAAGGTTCTAACTTCGCTTGGCAAAGCCAACTCAAACACGATGAAAAACAATATAGTTTTCCTCAATAAAAAAGGAAAAAAAAAAAGAATTTGAGTCGGGCTATGTAATTTCAGCTTTCCTAAATAAGGCCTTTGGAAAAATGTGGGGGAGCAAGTGTGTGATTTTGGTCTTGGCGCACAACGTTGGAACTTTTTTTTTCTTAATGTCTACCATGGATTTTCAGAACAGATTTCTTCCCTGTACGACATGTTCCATAGTTAAGTAATAGGTCTGATGTGGGTGCCAAAGTTTTCAGCAACTTTTACTTTCCAAAGGAGGGGTTAAATAGTTTTCTTTAATAACTTGAAAGAAAATTCAAGATTTACTGCAGTTCTTAGTCACAAGCTAAATGTTTTCAATAGTTTTATTATTTTGAGCCCATTTAGCCTCAAGAGTATCTCCCAAAAAGAATGAAGCATAAAACGAGTTCAAAATGTATTATTTCTGAACAGGTGATAGAGTGTGCGCAGAAACCTGCGTTCATGCTATCTTTATCAGGTCTTATTTGCCAACTCTTGCTGAGTTCCACTCGTCACCTGTCATCTGTCAGTCATCTTGGAAGCTTCAAGGGTGCTGACTCATGAATCCTTCATGTTTTCTTGCCGTTATATCCTATACATTTTGCTGCCATTTACAGAGAAGTAGCGGACATTCCTTTCTGACCTTAATGGGTATGGACACATAGGTACACGTTGTGGATGTATTTTCCCCTCGCCATTAAAAGTTATGCTTCTGCTGGGTGCAGTGACACATTCCTGTAATCCTAGTACTTGGGAGGCTGAGATAGGAGGAGCTCAAGTCTGAGGCCAGTCTCAGCAACTTAGGGAGACCCTGTTTCAAAATAAAATAAAAAAGGGCTGGGGTAGGGGGGTATAGCTCAGAGATAGAACGCCCCTGGATTCAATCCCCAGGGCCAAAAAAAAATGTTCTGTTTCATGTTAGCAAGAAGGGTCATTTTCATTCAGAAGTAAACAGAGAATCAATGACCATACCGAACTAACTGTTCCTTTGCTCAGCTCACTCTCGTCTGAGTAGGTTGACATTGCTCTCTTGCATCTTAAATCGGTCCCATTCGGCCTATAAATGTGAGCATCTCCCCTCTTTACAATAGAGAAATAAGAGCTTTCTCTCTCGCCCTACTTCACCCTGTTTTATTACTCTCTGTGCTGTGTCTTTTTACCACAGAACCTCTTAAGCCACTGGGTGATGCTCACAGTCCCTGACATTCACAGTTGCACGACCTTGGGTAGGTCTGATGACATTGCCACACAGCACCATCTGAACAGATGTGTTCCCGAGCACGCTGAATGATGTACATTCAAAGAAGCACACACAGGACCATTTCTTACCTTTGTCATTATTTCTTCTCTTCCAGGTATCTCAGTAACAAAGAAGACACATACATGTAAGTAATGCATTTATTTATTTATTTATTTATTGTCCAAAGTTTTCTGAAGAGTTGGAATTCACACATGTCTGGCTGCTGTGGCCCTTTGAGTATAAACTAATGTTTTCAGCTGTGATCCATGGTCGACAGAGGTCATAGTTTCAACCTGTAGTGGTCGGAAGTGGCACATCCCCACCTGTGTGTGCTGAGTGTGTGTTGAAGAGAGAGGCTAGACCGATTCTGCTGACTTCTAGTGTTTCAAGCCATGAATCTTTAGGAAAATCATGAACTCTAGCCAGGAGGATCAATTACTTACTGATCACCCTTACTCTGGATCCTTCTTAGTAGAGTGGGTATGTTTCCAGGAAACATCACCTTGAATTCTTTTAAATGTTGGTCTCCTTTTCCTCACCACTAGTTCACAGATGAGGCTGTTTTGTTCTTATGTCTGTGGAGCAGAAATAATGAGTGGGAATAGGTGCTGTTGCTCGACCCTGGGCGTGGCCTTCGAAGGCCCTGGTAAATGGCATCGGTAGTCTGATGTAGAAGAAGTGCGTTCTGGGTTTAAGCTCTGTTTTCACCCCACTACTCAGGTTCAACTGCTTTCATCAGTTGCCTTCATTCACACTACACCATGAGTTTACAACCTCACGTCAGTGTAAGGTGCTGTGACTTGCAAGCTGAGCAATCATGTTTGACTCTGCCTTGAACCTCAGGAAGAAATAGTCTATCACTGATGCAGGCAGTCAACGTGCACTGTACTTGACCAGCAATGATTTAGGCTTTGAATTAATAGTATCATTAGAATTCCATGACTATTTTAGACCACAGATATGTTCTACCAATGAGATGTGTTTGGGCATCTTCCTAAGGCAAGCTGTGGAGCTATTTTTGGCACAATAGAGGAATGACAAGGATATATCCCCAAATTTTTCTTAATTACACTAATTTTTTTTTAATTTCATGTGAATTCTTTTGGGGGAAAAATCTGTGTAACATCAAAGTAGTTTTGCTTGTGCCTCAGTTGAATCTTGAAATCTGCTCTTGGGTTTGTCTGTCTGTCTATCTGTATTTGTAGAAAACAAAAATGCAAAAGCCAAAGACATACGAAGAAGCATCAAATTGGATGAGAAGTTGCCTGCCTTTTAGGGCCCAGTCCCGCAGTCCCTCCATGGGCTCCCATGGAATGTTTGTCTGAGGAACAATGAAGGCTCTGGCCCATTCTAGACACGTGATCAGGATGACACCTCCATCTTTCCATGCACCGTTTTAGTCAGCTGTCCCTCCATCAGGGTAGCCCATGACCCTTAGCTTTTTGGGGGTTGTTTTGTCGTTGTTCTTGTTGTTCTTGCTGTTGTCGGTGCATAATTGAGCTCATGATGACTGAGAGATTGACAGTGCAGGAGACTGAAGTCCTCTGTATATCCGCAGGGCAGGCATGGTACAGAGCGCTTCCTTGCACAGCCTTGCCCATGAGCTCGTCCCTGGCCTGGAGGGACCCACTCTAGAGGTGGTAAGTAATTCAGTCTTTCTGCTAGCTCAGTCCTGGGCCTCTTCCTAAAGTAGGGGCTACTGATTATGCCTGCTGTTTATGGTGGTTTGGGGTATGGACTCCTGGCCACCTAGCTATCGATATACAGAAAGCTACTATTCCATTATCATTTGGCTCTTAGATGAGTGGAAAAACCCACTAGTTCAACTCCACTGGACGGGAAGAGTATACCTCCACTAATAAGATGGCATAAAACAGAGACCATAGGTGTTAGCTCATACATAGACACCCCATCTCTAAAGATATTCAAGGGATTGCCGTCCCTGAAAATAATTTCATTGGCTAGTTGTAGAAATAGCAACCTGTGGTTAAGTAAAATTCATGGAAGGATTTAGATGATGGCATGAGAGTGATCGATAGTGAGGAAAAATTGATATTCCAATAGCAGGCAATACATCTAGGTGGGCCTTTCAGCAAAAGCTTAAAGAATTACACCAGCTATACCCATTTTAAAACAAAACCAAGATATAACCAGAGAGGGTAGACATTGAGTACTTTTCTTGCCTTGAAAATCAGCAAGAAAAATATTTAGATATGAACTGTAAAGGAAATGTAGAAAGACTTAAAGCTCCTTCATGTAGTTGACAGAATGACTGAGATAGGAAATCATATTGGTTTGGGGGGTTGATGTTTACATTCATAATCTGGGGGAGAGGACCCAGAATAAAATCACCCAATGACCAGTTGAAAAGAATCGCGCCTGCATAGACAGTTGATTCAAAACTTGGCATGTGCCCAGGAGTAATTGAATTGTCCAAGTGGCATGGTTGTGAAAGTCCTCCATGCCTCCAAAATGTGGAGATTGTTTTTGTCACCCAGCTCAGCAGACAACCCATCATATTTCTTATCTTAGCATCTCTACAGGGCCTAAAACTTGTGATGAAGAAGAAAATCAATCAGTTCTTTCCCTAATAACAGTCACCCAAATGACTTCTTCTTTAGCATCTGTCGGATTTTTCTTGAAAACTGAACCATCCTAACTTGCCTATAAGTTTTTTTTTTGAAGATATTAAATTCCAACTCCTCTTAAATCATCTTGACATCTGTTCTTCAAGAAGTTTGACTATCAGTGAAGTGTATGAATTCATTTTTGTACTGTCTCAAAATTTCCATTTTTAGCCAGGGTTCTAGAAACCTTGGTCAAGATGTGATTACATAATCATCATCAGCTGAAGTCACCCCACATTAGCAATTTCAATTTGAGTTTCCTAACTGCTCTCGCAGAGAGATTGTTCAACTTACAAATTAATATGTACAGTTGCAGAATATATTATCAGACCAGTGTGTCAGTTCACAGGTACACCAGTCAGAGGTGCAAGAACTATAAAATGAACCTGAATAGTCGTGACACTTGATAATATTTTAGGCCACCCTGCTATTTGGAAAGTACAGGTATTGCACCATTAAAAAAAATGTTTTGGGTGCACTGTGCCACACATTCCCATGAAAGACATTGGATTGTTAGTTTCCAAGGAGTCCATGAACTTAGTCCTTGGAGAACTCAGGTACTCCTGAGTTCCTGAGAAGGCTATTTTAAGTGTTTGTCTTAATTCTAGTTGGCTGCTGGGAGAAGACAAAGCTTTGGGGCTCCTAGTACGAGGTCATTCTGTCCAAATTGATCCAACAATTCTTACATTCATGATGTTTTTCACTTGTTGATAGGAAATGTTGCTATTGGTTTTGGGTGTGCGAAAATGAAAGAGAGTTTTTACTTGTGGAATAAGGACATATTAGATCAATTTTATACTGTGGTGTGGAATCTCAATTTAATTGTCATGGTGATTATATAGCACATGGATTTGGTTGGACACTTGCAAGATTGCCTTTGCTTTGGTGTTTCACAAGTTTGTTTTGGTCTCTTTCCTGATGAAATAGTACCGTGTGGATAAATGTCTTTTTCTTGGAATCAACTGCTGTTTTGGTTTTTATTATTTGCCAAGGACAACTGGTCATTCACTGCTGACTTCTTAATCCAATTCTACTTGTATAGTTCTGCATTTGCTAAAATATTATAAGAGGACAAATATGAAGATGAAAAATGTAATGGCTCATCCTAGAATATCTCAGCTACTGGGAAGTTTAGCATCATAGAGTCATAAAGTCAAGGAATATATAACAGTCACCACAAAGCTGACCCAGAAGATACCTTGGAGACTTCTAGATTGTTCCCAGAGCCTTCAGACCACTGCCACTTCCTCCTGTCCTCATCCTTGTTTAGATTCCTTATTCCTCCAGTCCAACCCTTCCTTGACTCTTTTGTTCACACTCAGGGAGGTATGAATGTTCAAAAAGTGCAGGTTACTCAGTGGTAAGAAGTCAGGAAAATAAGCCGGTTATGGTAGCGTATGCCTATAATCCCAGTACTTGAGAGTCTGAGACATGAGAATCACAGGTTCAAGGCCAGTGTCAGCAACTTAGCAAGGCCCTCTGCAACTTAGTGAGACCCTGTTTCAAGGGGAAAAAAAATAAATAAACAAACGAGGCTGGGAGTGTGGCTCAGAGGTAGAACCCCCCTGTGTTCAATCCCCAGTACTACATACACACAAAGAAAAAGTCAGGAAATTGTCCCCAAATACCAAAATAAAACGTGCTTCTGAACCTTCCAAAATATTTTTATTTTAACACAAATAACTATTAAAAGGTAACTTGGTACATGTTCAAATGTTTGGTTGCAGCAGGCTAACACCTAAAACATATAAAATTAAAGCACTGTATTATTTATGGAGATTTTAGTTCTCAATAGTAAATATATTTTAGCACAAATCTGAGTATTTCTTTCAGAAGTAATCTTTTGCCTTCATAAAATGTAGTGTTTATTGTAATCATTTAACGTGGAATAGGTTAATGTATTCACTTTTTGCCCCAGAGGCCTGGCTTTGAATTTGACTTGGAGAAAATTAGTTTTGAGGCCTCAACCTCCTATCCTTAGGCATTTGTTGATACCACAAAATCAGCCCAACAATTTGTCACAATTGTTACCATCTACTCAGGAGAACTGGGAACTAGAGTAACCTTATTTCCTAGTTTTCTTTTTCTTTCCTTGAGGCCATTCTTTTTGATTGTGGACTCTTAGCAAACTCAAGCTTGACGCTCACTCGTGTGATTTTCACAGTCCAGGAAAAGCTCAGAAACCTTCCTTAGCAAAGCTATTGGAAGGTACTTTGGGGATAGGGTTAATAGGTTGCCGTGACAACCCATGTGACTCACAGGTGACTCACCGCAGTTATAATTTCAATCGCTGCCAGAGTGTTTCATTAGGACAGATGTGAGAAAAAGCCATACCCAGGTTCTTTTAGTAGGTCTTCACCCAGAACCTGTCTACCCATTGACAAATAGGGAAAGGGATAATCTTCTTGCTCACAAATTCACTAGAAGACTCACCACTGGACTCACTAAGGCACCAGCCACCCCAGACATTGAACTTGCTGTTGATGGGTTATGATCAAAATAAAGGTGCAGGCATCCTGCAGGGCCAATTACTGTGCAACCATTTGTTGAGAACTTGCTGTCTGCTAAGCAAGCATCTTTGCCCTCAAGGAGTTTACAGAGGAGTTGAGGGAAGTGACTGGGAGGGACAGAGAGGGGAGGGACACATAATCATGGAAAACCATTGAAAGTGTAAATGCCAGGTGTACTGGTTCCAGAAGATTCAGCTCACAACTGAAAAACATGCTAAGCTGCAAGTGTGGGTCAGGGGACAAGAATAATGGAGACCATCCAGGGTTTCTGACACCATGAAACAAGCCTACCATAGCAATGGAGGGAAAGGTAGAGATTTAACCCTGGATCTGCAAAGCTCTCCCTGCTATCACCCCCACTCATTCTCACCCAGAGGATCACCTGCTTAGTCCCTTCAAGTTCCACCAGTCTGAGGAAATAAAAAAAAAAAAAAATTCCTTTACAGTGTCTGGAAACGATTGCCTTGTTTAGAGTCGGCCTGTGCAGCTAGAGCCAAGCCCTCCTAAGCTTAACAGGATTTCTGTGTCTCATCATATTAAAAATAAATGGATTCTACTTGGCCCTGCCAGTTCTTCCAAGGTAGAAGATTTTCATAGTCTTGAGACCCACAGTTCATGGTGGGGATCTGTGAATTCCAGAGAAAAGCAGAGTGTTGAGCTCAGCGTTTCCATCAGCGCATCCAGTTGGTTCATTTGCTCGGTTAGTAGACTCCACATTCATGAGCTGAATGTGGGCAAGAAGTATTTGCATTCCCGGTTCATTACACAGACTCAGAAGGATGTGTGGAGAGAGTGATTGATTCTAAAACACCCATGCTGACGACTAGGGAGGAAACAAAAATGTTGATCCTACCAGCGTCTGGGATATACTTGGTTAACTTATCACATATTCAAGAATCTCTTAGACATTATTGAGTTGAACTGTAAAGAGGGGTAGACACAGGCCGGGCGTGATGGCGCAGGCTTGTAATCCCAGTACTTTGGGAGGCTGAGCCCGGAGGATCTGAGACCCAGTTTCAAAATAAAGTATAAAAAATAGGGCCGGGGGTGTAGCACGGAGGTAGAACACCCCTGCGTTCAATCCCTGGTACCGCAAAAAAAAAAAAAAAAGAGGGATAGACACTGTTACAGAAGTTTGCCTAACTTCTAATTCAGTCATGACAACAAGACAATACTAATTATCAGAACTACCCATAGTTGTAGCAGCAGCAGCAGCAGCAGGAACAGTCACCTACTAAGCCATCCTAGTAGCTCAGGTGTTGTGTTTCATATTTTAAAGCATTATCTCAATATCATCTTCCCATGAGCTCCATAAGCTTTGTGCTACTTACACCATGTTTTAGATAAGAAAACTTATCTGAGGAACTTAGCTTACAGTTGTGAAAAAAAAACTTGTTAACTTACCCAGCTGGCCATAGACAGATCCCAGGCTGAAAACAGAATGGATTGCCTCCTCGTGCCACGCTATAATCTCTAGTATCAACATTAGCTAACTGCAGGACACTTAGCACTAGGCACTTTTCTAAGCACTTTATAAGTGTGCATTTGTTTAATCTTTGCACAACTTGTGGTGTAGGTGTTGCTACTGTCCATACTCTACAGACAGAAACTGAGGCGGAGGGTCCTACAACTAGCTAGTGTGTAGTAGAGTCAGGATTTAAAGGCCATCTGCAGAGCTTAGTTGCTTCCAAAATGAAGATCTTCATTCTTTAGAATGGTTCTTCCACTCTAAGATATAGGAAGAAAGTGCAACATGACTCCTAGGAATGACTATTCTTATCATCGACTTTCTTGTACCCTACAACCATTGTACATATATTGGCTTCTGAACATGAAGAACCAACTGATTATAAGAAAGGAGAATGTTATTCCTACTACATGAGAAAAATTCTTCCAGCCAAGGTGGTCTCCTGAAAATTACACAGCCTTCCCACTTTAAGATGATCGTTACTTATCTTCTTAGTACTCTAATCTAATTCATCAAGGGACTAGCATCCACATAATGTCACTGTCCCTACAACACAAACAATTCCATGTTAAAAACAGCTGTTTCAAGTGTTTACTTATGCTTTTAGGAGAATTGTCTTCTCCATACTAGTCATGATGTATATTTCTCATAGCATGAACTTATCTCCCACTGAAACAAAGCCTCTAATTGCCATCAATGGCATTTATAGTAAATGTATGTATTATTCTTTTGTCAGAAAAACTTGATAATTCACATGTAACTTTTGGTGCCGCATAGAGGCAGTATGAGTCAGGATACTGTGGTTTCCTTGAAACCTAACCTAAAATAAACAAACAGCACCCTGAAAGCTGGAAGAATGTTAGGGAATTGGAATTTATATGTGTCAAAAAAACACATATATGAGAATTAAACTACTAGGTTTTGAAAATGGCCAGGCGTGGTGGTGCACGCTTGTAATCCCAGTAATTGGGAGGCTGAGGCAGGAGGATCTGGGTTCGTGGCCAGCCTCAGCTACTTAGTGAGGCCCTCTGCAACTTAGTGAGACCCTGTTTCAAAATAAAGAATAAAAAAAAATAGGGCTGGGGGTGTAGCTTGGAGGTAGAATGCCCCTGGGTTCAATCCCCAGTACTGCAAAAAAGAAAAATAAAAAAAAGAAAGAAAGAAAAATGCTTAAGTCAGCTTGAATTGAAGATTGGGTTTGAAATGGGTTTAGATCCACGTGCAAAGGAATAAAAATGTAGGACAAGCAAAGAAACAGATGTATTTGAAACTGAAAAAAAGCTATCCCTCTGCATTAATTCCATCAATTACATTAATTCTTATAGTAACTTCTTTATCAATTATGCAGCCAGGAAGTTAGTGAATTTATAGTCACATGACCCTTTCTATTGCAACTGATGTCCATACCCGATACACTGGGGTGACGAAGCCATCCAATTTGCCTTTTGCCTCTGGCTACCCAGGATCCCTCCCGATGCAATGTTGCCCACCACTCCGCTTCCACCTCTGGACAAACATTCTTTCCTGAATAGAAGTGAAAATAGAGCTACACCCCCAGCTCTATTCTTTTTTTACTCTTTATTTGGAAACAGGGTCTCACTAAGTTGCAGAGGGCCTAAGTAGCTGAGGCTGGGCACGAACCTGCGATCCTCCTGCCTCAGCCTCCCAAGTACTGGGATTATAAGTGTGTGCCACCATGCCCGGCCATTTTCCTTGCTCCGTTGTGCTGATCATCTAGACATCAACTCTAGCTGTGAGTATCAACAGCCAAGCGTGGTGATTAAAAGTATATCCAGCAGCAGAATACGTGCTAGATTAAGGTTTGTATTTGGTGAAAGGGAAGCGATCCATAAATCTTTTACTGTAATTTTTCATTTTGGAGGAGAGAAGATTATATGCTGGATAATCCAGAAACCTGTAATACCAGGCTCTAAGGAAGGAAGGAAGGCTGGAAAGTAGATGTCATCAATCCCTATGCAAGGATGGAGCTGAGAGCCAGCCAGAGTGATTAGCTTAGTATCTCTTAACCCCTACTCTGTCTGGCACTGCATGAGGACAGTGTAGTATAGCATGTTTAACTCAGGGCTGGGGGTGTAGCTCAGTGGTAGAGCACTTGCCTAACACACATGAGGCCGTGGGTTCAATCCCCAGAACAGAGGAAGGAAGGGAGGAAGGAAGGAAGGAAGGAAGGAAGGAAGGAAGGAAGGGAGGGAGGGGAAGAAAGGAAGGAAGGGGGGGAGGGAGGGAGAGAGGGAGGGAGGGAGGGAGAGAGGGAGGGAGGGAGGAAGAAAGGATGGATGGAAGGAAGGAAGGAAGGAAGGAAGGAAGGAAGGAAGGAAAGTTTACTTCATTCTCCTCACTCCTTCACAGTTTAGTCTGAAGGAGAAAGGACAGGACTATTTGAGGAACTTTTAGTAATGGAAGAATTACAGGAAACTGCAGGGGTGGGATTCAAGGTAGATTATGCATTTAACTGCCGTGTGGGCTGGGAGCACAGGTGCCAACCTGAGCTTGATCTTGAAGGGTCTGGAGGATTATGTGTGATCAGTTGGTCAATGGCAGGCTCCAAAAAAGAAAGACTATCCTGACAGTAAAGAAAACGTGTTTCCCTTTTTCTCTGTCTCCCAGGTTTTAAAACCTAATTGTTAAGACCAGTTCTTGCCATTGCATTTAAATCAGAGGCACAGAATGAGCAGGGAAACTTGAAAAATACATATGCACTTTGAATTTCCTGGATAATGGCCCTCCTTGCTCTCTGTCATTCTGCTGCTAATTGGCTGGAGGCTACTGTGATACTCCGGGAAACTGTATCTCTCCAGCCCTTTAACTGGGCTACAAATCATTTTATAAAAATTTGAACCCCCAATTCTAAATCTTGCTCACTACCTTTTGTAGGCAAAGTAAACTTCATGCATGATTAGCTTCTCATCACAAAGAATTATTGCCCTTATGTAGCTGGATGATACTATCAAGAGGATAACTGTCCCCCTTTCCCTCCTGGTTGGTATTTCTCGATTTCCAGACAATGGGTTTCTATTGTCTCACTTAGAGAACACGGAGGTCTCGATGAGGCCTTTCCATCAGCTGCACATTCTTAAAAGTCTTCATTGTGATGAAGCATATTGAGTTAATTATCTGTCTGTCTCTCTTACACCATGTCTTTTTGTGTCAACAAAACTGAAAATTCACTTTTCCTCCCCAGGTTGGGGCGTTGGGATAATTGATTGTTACCACTCTGTGCTGTTAGTAGACAGGATAACACTAGTGCCTCTCTAGAGAACAGGTGAAAACTAAACTCTGTCCCCCGAGGCCAATGAAATAGCTGTTTGGTCCCTTGTGTGAAACTTCCTAATAACTTAACTGGGCAGCCTCTGGGTCCCTGGAGGGTTTCTCCACAAGAGTATTCCCTCTCTTTGTTAAGATTGCTTATTAAAAATGATTTTATAATGAAGTTGCCTCAAATAGCAGTTCTTTTCCTGGTTGTCCTTGAAGCCGTGGTGAAGAATCTTAGAGACAACTGTCTAGGGTTTTCCTTCTTGTTAAAAACTTCTCTCTTACTACGGTTACTCTTGATTCTTAAGGAGACAAAGTCTAAGTGACACAAGTCCCTCTCCGGTTGATTATGTCGCTTAAAACAGTGTGCAAGGCATCCTTGGTAGTTTAGCTTGTCATTCGGCTCAGGAATCGAATTGATCTCCATGGATTGAGGATATTTAAGTCTGCAGTGGAAACAAGACTGTCACATTCCCAGGAGAGCGGCCGCAGCCGAGGAACGCTGCTGCTAACTCAGCCCCTGATTCCATCAAAATGATGATTTCCAATTATGTCATCCCTTTGGTCTTAGATTTATCCTATCTGTAAACTAACCACTTCCCTGCTATGAGGGACTGTCACAAATCAGTGACAATCAACAGAACAAAATAATAATAATATTGTACTCTTTGCTATCCATGAACTGTATAAATTCAGGGGTTTATTAATAAATGTAGGCAGTGATGAGAAAATTCCCATTTTTCTTGTCCACATCATCAGCTTGGCTTTGGGGCTTGAAAGGGCTTAAGTATGCTGATCCCTGTAACATAAGGAATGATAGAGCAGGTGCTGTTAAGGTTCACCGTTGGAAACGTCTGCCTCTGATGTGCTCTCCCAGTGGCGAGGCATTCTCTGCAAGTGGCCCAGGAAACAACAAACCATATAAAGTTGTTAGTGACAGATTCAGCATGAAATATTTTTCTTACTGTAAGACTTGTCAGGCAGTAAGTCTGCAAAGCACTGGAGATGTGGCGTGGCTCTCCTATTGCTTTGCAGTGTGAATACAGTAGGGTACCGACAGTGACAGGCACCCTTGTGAATCTTGCAGTGGAGAGATCAGTGTTGCTGGTTGTGCTAAAAATCACTCTGTGCTAAGGACACACCTTGAGTAAGGATGTCAGGTCATAGGTAAGTTAATTTGTGTCACTACAGTGACCATTTTTCTATGGGTATGTATCCTATAACAGTATGTTATATACCTCGAATATACACAGTAAAAAGTGTTTAGAAAAAGAAAAGAAGCTGGGCGCAGTAGTTCACACCTGTAATCCCAGTACTTGGGAGGCTGAGACAGGAGGATCATAGGTTTGAGGCTAGATTCAAAAACTTAGTGAGATACCATTTCTAAATCAAAATAAAAATGGCTAGGGGTGGGGTGTAACTCAGAGGTAGAATGGGTTCAATCCCCAGCAAAAGGAAAAAGGAAAAAGGAAGGAAGGAAGGGAGGGAGGGAGGGAGGGAGGGAGGGAGGAAGGAAGGAAGGAAGGAAGGAAGGAAGGAAGGAAGGAAGGAAGCCTCCCTTAGCTAAACTCTATTCTCTGAAACCAGGTATATTAGAAAACATCACCTTTACACTGGGCAATCCCTGCTACCCTCTCCCTCAATAAAAAAGAAAGAGAGCCGGGTGTGGTGGCGCATGCTCATAATCCCAGTACTTGGGAGGCTGAGACCGGAGGATCCAGGTTCGCGGCCAGCCTCAGCTACTTAGTGAGGCCCTCCGCAACTTTGTGAGACCCAATTTCAAAATAAAGAATAAAAAATAGGGCTGGGGGTGTAACTCGGAGGTAGAATGCCCCTGGGTTCAATCCCCGGTACCGCAAAAAAAAAAAAAAAGAAAGAGAAACTATGGCCTTCCACTATCCACAGGATTTTCTGATTCCACGTCTTTTTAAATTTTTTTGATTCAGATAATACATGCTATACTTCTTAATAGCCTTCTAGGTCTTTCCATCACCTGAGCAATCTAAACGTTTTAATGTGGCACTCAAGGACCGTCTCAGTCTAGCCCTAATCTTTTCACTGCTCTTTTTATAACTTTTACCATGCAGGCAGTTGTCCTCAATGATCAGTTCCTAGGAGACACTGCATGGGCATACCGCCTTTCCATCCGCTGTATCTTGCTTGTCCTAGAATGTCTTGCACCAACTTCTGCCCCTGTAGAAGTCTTTCTGCTTCACTGAAGGCCAGTACAGAAACACTGACCATTCCCAGCCTTCTGCAACCCCGCCTTGATTATTGCTGCAGCTTTTCAGCCACACAGTATACACTTGTTAGGGCAGCAGTACAGAAATGTGTCGTAGAAGAGTTGTTTATGTTGCTTTTTCCACTAGATTATCTGTAATTATCTTTCTATGCCGTGAGCTTAGCAGAGTGATTGGTATCTACTAAGTGCTCAATTAATATCTGTACATTTTAAATCTCTGTGTGTGTACATACACAATTTTATGTCTACTCTTGATATCTGGCAATTTAGCATACATTTTAAAGTCTCAGTTTTAGGGCTCATTGCCTTAAAGTTTCCATTAGCTGTTTGTCAGATGTAAGTCAGAATCTCATCCAGAAGTTCAAAACTACTTGAAAATCTTGCTAAAGATGAAGCGTTTTTTTTTTTTCCAGAGTGACCTCTTACATGCCATTGTTATCATTATCAATACAAGGTTCTAGAAACCAAAGCTGTTTAAGTTATAATATTGCTTTTTTAAAATAATATAATAAAAATTATATGATAGAATTTTAAATAATAAATATAATTTAACAACATAATTTCAAACAATAAATCTCACAATAGAATTTTGATTGGCTATTAACCATGAAAATACTATTATTAGCTGGGCATGGTATGGTGGCATCTTGCTTTTTTTTCCCCCAGAGTGACCTCTTACATACCATTGTTATCATTATCAATACAAGGTTCTAGAAACCAAATGATCCGAATCTAGAGACTAAAAGGTAAAGGAACATTTTCAGTTACCATGTCACCTATGTAGATACAAAATAGAAAAATACCTATTAGAGAAGAGAATTTCCAGGCCGGGTGTGGTGGCGCATGCTTGTAATCCCAGTACTTGGGAGGCAAAGACCGGAGGATCCGGGTTCGCGGCCAGCCTCAGCTGCTTAGTGAGGCCCTCCGCAACTTCGTGAGACCCAGTTTCAAAATAAAGTATAAAAAAATAGGGCCGGGGGTGTGGCTCAGAGGTAGAACGCCCCTGGGTTCAATCCCCGGTACCGCAAAAAAAAAAAAGAGAATTTCCAAGAATGGAGGTTAGAGGATTCTATCCAGGGAAATAGTCTATATTTGCTCAGTCTGTAGAGGTACAAAGCAACCCTAAAATATTAAGCAGCTTCTGAAGTATGGTCTGATAATCCCAGATTACTTATTGAATTTTAAGGCAAATCCTAGAAGTAAATGACATTTATTTTCTCAAGGTCAGAACACATGACCTTCTTCGGTCTGGTCTGGTATGTACATGTTTTCTTAATTTAGCAGGGACCAAAGTTTCCGAGACAGTTGTCCCCCTCATGAGTGGCCTCCACAGTCACAGTTCCTGTGCACCCTTCCTTGGATTCTCTTTAGAAATGTCCTGAGCCTCTCGTGCAGCCCCCTCCCTACTTTTGTTTGTAACTTTTTCTCGAGTCAAAACAGGAGGAGCAAAATTATCCCCTGCAGTATCAATTCCTTGAGTGGAAACCTTGCTTAGAAATGAGAGAATGAGATGTGACCCAATAAAAGAATCTATTTTAATTTTAATTTATTTCCTGGTGGCCTTTTATGCCTCCTTAGGCGATGACCTAACCAATTCTATCTTAACACTGATTTTTTTTTCCTTCCAAGGTCAAAAAGCCCTTTGAAATTGTTGTCAGAGGAGAGTAAATGTTTTTTTCACCTGTCATGTGAAGTCCATCTCTTCATATGAAATTTAAATCCTAGTTTTCTGAGCTTCATAATAATTCTTCTCTCAGCAGCCAAGCTCATTGAGAAGGGGATGAAAATAAGAGCAGGATGAAGTAAGATCTTTGGGGCTTCTGAAGTTTTTGTTTGTTTGTTTGTTTGTTTGTTTGTTTATAAAGATACCATGTCTTGTACCCTCTTTTGCCCCTTTCTTTCTCCTCTCGGATGGGAGGGGTGTGTGTGTGTGTGTGTGTGTCTGTCTGTCTGTCTGTCTGTCTGTGACTGGGGTTTAAACCTAGGTAGGGGCATTCCACCTCTGAGCTACACCCCTAACCCCTTTTTAATATTTTATTTTACTTTTGGTACTAGGGATTAAACCCAGGGACATTATACCTCTGAGCAACACCCCCAGCCCTTTTTATTTTTTATTTTGAAACAGTCTCTCATTAAATGGCTGAGGCTGGCCTCGAACCTGTGATCCGCCTGTCTTAGCCTCCTAAGTACTGGGATTACAGTCGTGCGCCACTGTGCCCAGCTTTGGATGAGAGTCTTTAACACGCAGTGAAAGGAGCTATCTTCCCTTTGTGCTGCAGTTTCACACAGAAAAATGCAAGCAAAGTCGAAACTGTCCTAGAAGGCAGCCAAACCCGTGGTTTTCCAGGTTGGGAAGGAAAGGCTGTTAGGTGATCACACGCATCCACACCACCATCACCCCCGCCACCCCTCCACCCCCCCAAAAAAGAGTGCAGTCTCCTATCTCCAAATCAAAGAACTTTCCTTGGCCTGATTTGTGGAAGTTACCTAATCCTGTATATAATTGGGGTGATTTGAAAGACGGGACGATGTTCTCATTTTCATTATGGGAGCCACTCGGGGACAGTATCATTTAGAAGAATATGTTTTTATTGCCCTAAATTACTCTACCTGAGAGTCTATTGATGCGCTTCTCTGAGGTTAGATTTCTAGTGAACAAAATGACCTCACTTGCTACTCATAGGGCTCAAGCTACTCTTTAAGGACCAGTGAGTTCTGGCTCGTTCTTGCCCAAAATCTTACTTATACAAGAGAATTGCTCCTGAAACACAGAAGGGCCAACTGCTCACCCCCTGCATAAGGCCAAAACCTCATCATAAAATTTATCATATTGTACAATCACCATTAATTCAGCTCACTGTGCAAAGGCAGACTTAGAAACGTCTAGAACCAACCTTCTTAGCATAAATGCTAAGCTGGGTCTACCTCACAGTGAAAAAAGTGCGGGCCTATCATATTCTCGTCTAAGATGGCACATTATTCCCAACTAGTCACTCCGTTAAAGAACTTTTTTTAAATTTTATTTTCTTATACAGTAAAAGTAAACTGACATTTTTTTTTCTTCAGTACTAGAGATTGAACCCAGGAGTATTCTACCTCCAAGCTACACTCCCCAGCACTTTTTTTTAATATATTTTGTTTTGAAATAGAGTCTTGCTACTTTGCTGAGGCTGGCCTCGAAACTACCATCCTCCTATCTCAGCCTCCCAAGTACTGGGATTACAGGTGTCTCCCACCATGCCCTGCATCCATTAAAGTACCTTTGAATGACTGGATATATCTTAGATTGAGAGGATAGACTCTGAGACTCTGGAATTTGCAAATGGGAAGTTTCTGGGGGAATGCTCTTAGGAGAGGGGGGAGAGAAGACCTGGCAGGAACTGACAAGCAGCTGCACCCAAGGCCTTAGCAGATGCCCCAGGAAGACTACAAGTGGGGATGGCCTTTCCCTGATGTCCCACATGAAGACAGGGGGGTGGATATTTCACTCCGCAACAACCAGCCTTTGGATGCCAGCTGCCCCCAGAGAAGGGGACAGCTCTCCCGAGCTGGGAGTGGTGGTATACATCTGTAATCCCAATACTAAGAAGACTGAGACAGGAGGATGGCATGTTCGAGGACAGCCTCAGCAAGGTAGAGAAACCCTCAGCAACTTAGTGAGACCCTGTTTCAAAACATAAAATTTTAAAAAGGGCAGGGCAGCTCCCTATAGCTAAGGAAAAGCTCCGGAAACAAGTCGGCTGCAAGCCATTGGTGGTCAACACCCGGCCCCGAGGCGATTGAGGACCTCAGTCCTCAAGGATGGGAGCTGGGTGGCTTGCCACAGCATTCACTGCAAGGGGCAAAAATGGACATGAAATTTAACGTTTGTGAAAAACATATTTTCTTTGTTTAAAATGACACATGTGTTACTGTTTAGCTAGGACTTAAACTAATAAAATATATGTTTGGCTTCAGCATTATGGTATACCAGAATTGCAAATGCTGAAAAAAATTTTTTTTTCCTGTAGAATAAGGTTCTTCATTAGGATTCCTGGTCCTGGCTGTATGCATTATAAATCATATGCATGTGCAACTCCATATAATATTTTCTTTTTCCACACATGGACATTCCAGAGTGTTAACACATTCTTCTCAATTATAAAAATAAATAACACATTTCCAACTATTTGGGCTCATGTAAAATGTATTTGCAGAGAAACAAAGAGAATGCCTGTGAAGAACTAGTTATTCATATTACATGTTACTTTTCAGATTTTGACAGTCGGCTACTGTCTTACAATGGAGATACAGTATCTAAAATATTTTTGCAGGGCCTCTTTCTGTGCACACTTTGTCTTTTTAGTGGTTGGTGAGACTCCACCTTCATTGCGCCTGTTAGCAACTACTTGTAAATAAAGCCAGAACTAAGTAGGAGATTAGTGGTGGCTGTCAGGGATGGGACCCATCATCAGCTAATGATCCCATCCCCCAACTGCTAACATATAAGAAGAGACTTCCCAATCATAAGTAACAATGTACAATGAATTTTAGTTTCATCCTCACAATCCTGACATAACCTCTGACTTCGTAAAATTTGACTTCAATTTGACTTATAAGAACCAAAGATCCCAGTGCAAGAAAATATATCCAAACTATCTTCATAGAGTATTGTCTATTGAGGGGGAAAAAAAACTAAGTCTTTTCTCTCTCCACATTGATTCAATAGGGTTAGGGTTAAAGAAAACTAAGTGTTTTCTCCTTCCATATTGATTCAAAATGTATCTCCCTAGCTGGGAGTGGTGGTACACACCTGTAATCCCAATACTTAGGAGACTGAGACAGGAGGATGGCCTGTTCGAGGACAACCTCAGCAAGGTAGAGAAACTCTCAGCAACCTAGTGAGACCCTGTTTCAAAACATAAAATTTTAAAAAGGGCTGGGAGTATAGCTCAGAGTAGAATGCCCCTGGGTTCAATCCCCACTAAAACACACACACACACACACACACACACACACACACACACACACTACATCTCCCCAACAACAAACCCAACACTCATCACTCTCATGCGCCAAATTTATTTGTGGGTTTGTTTATTTTTCAAATATTCCTGGGATTTTCAGGGTTCAAAATGCCCCTATTCCCCAGGGATCAGAGTCGGAGACACTGTGCAGACCTGGACAAGGACTTCCAGTTTCACAGGTGCTGAAGTTTCAGATAAATAACTGAACCTCGTGGAATCAGGGTTTATCTAAATGGAATTAAATCTTCCATGGTGTTGCAGTGTTTCATTTCTGCACCTCTACCTTGGAAAAAAAAGGGGGGGGATCTTTCAGGTAGATAGTGAAGTTAATTCAGATGACTCTCTTATTCAAAGAGAAGTAATAGATTAGTAAAACACTTTACCTGGTCTAAATGCTTCCATGTTGCCAACAGCTTCTATCTGGGAAAATCCCCAGCCACTCTTTGGAGATGCCTGTGTCTGGGTTCCTGTGAAAGGAACTCTATAGCTGCCCCTGGACATCAATGGCAGTTTGATCAGTCTGCCCCTGGGTATTATCATAATAATTACAAGGTCACAAGCAGATAGCAGCTTTTCAAGGGGGAAAATCACTGGCAGGACAATCTCCTGTATCTCACTCTTGGGAGAGGAATCCTGTGTATGCTGGTATCGAGTGACCCATCTAAATTTGCCATTTCACAGATTATGTC
>PVJS01033280.1:0-22247 GCA_004027185.1 Glis glis | reverse complement strand
TGGGCCATTTGTATTTCTTCTTCTGTGAAGTGTCTGTTCAGTTCACTTGCCCATTTTTTGATTGGGTTATTTGTGTTTTTAGTGGTGATTTTTTTAAGTTCTCTGTATATTCTAGATATGAGTCCTCTGTCAGAGGGGTAGCTGGCAAAAATCTTCTCCCATTCTGTCGGCTCTCTGTTGAGGACACAGACACAGAGCAAATTGAGAGGGGCAGGCCAGGGGACCTCATTCTTTGGTGAAGGCCCCGCTGGACACTGGTCCACAGATTTTATTCATTATTGAGGGGAGAGGTTGAGGTATGGATACTCCTGCATACGTGCAGAGCCTGGGAGGTAAAATTTAACGAGTATATGTGCAGCATGGGCTTAGAGGTTAACGGTTAACTTGGCTGGCTGCAGAACAGTTGTAGAGAGTCATTGAGATAGTGGTTAGCAACAAAACCATTTAGGATATGCAGAAGATCCTTGAGACAATGTTTGACAAGTGGGAATATTTGGGAGTAGGTGCCAGCAAGAGACACAGGAATGTTGACCTTGGAGAAACAGGCTGCTTTCAGCTAGCTCATCAGTCTGATCATGGTGTTCCATGACCCTTATATTTTTCCAAGGCAAACATTAACCTGCTTTTGGCAGTCACATTCTCCACATTTTTTCAATTTTATAAAAACAAAATATTCATTCTTTTCCTTGTGAGTTTTGAGATTGGTGGCATGCTTAGAAAGATCACACTTAGCCTGGTGTGGTGGCACATGCTTGTAATCCCAGTACTTGGGAGGCTGAGACAGGAGGATCACAGGTTTGAAGATAGCCTCAGCAACTCTGTGAGACTCACATCAACTTAGTGAGACCCTATTTCCAAATAAAAAATAAAATAGGGCCAGGGGTGTAGCTCAGAGGCAGAACTCCTCTGGGTTCCATCCCCAGCACCACAAAAAAAAAAAAAGAAAGATCCCTCTTACAAAATTATTCTCCTGTACTATATTATAATTATAAATAAAATGTGAGTTAGGCATCTAGTTTTTAAATTTTTCTAAATAAATAGCCAATTTCCTCTAAGTCATTTTTGAATCCTATGTCCCACAGATTTAAAATGTCCTCTTTACTAATATAGATCATACACATGTGTGGACCTCTTCCAGGGCTCTCTATCAGATGAGAAAATATTTCTTATTTGTGATATATTTGGTTGCTTTTGGTATAAGTGTTAACTCATTGTGTAGAAATAGATATAAAGACTCCCAGCCAATGATATTTTCAAAATAATTGATTTGTTTTTACAGAATATCATGACAGTCCTCAGCCTACTCATGATTCTACAATATGGATTGGGTCTATAGAAAAACAACTCCTGCCTGTCCCCCTCAATTAACTATTATATCTTCTCTGCTGGAGTTGACCTTGTCTCCAACTACTAGAAATGGAAATGAGAAGTCAGTTTGTGTAGACATTTTCTGTCTACCCTCTACTTCTATCACCATGACTAAATTCTCCTAATCATTAGGGAATGTGCACATGTAATTTCTTTTGCTTTCAACTACAATGACTAGTTCTTCTGCTTACCAATTTTCATTTTGACCCAAATATCACTTTCAATTTTTTTTGAGTTCTCCAAGAATGTCTTTTTCACCTCTGTCTTCTACCTAAACCGTACCTTTTAGTGCTGACTTCTATGATCCCTGTTTCACAGAGTAGAAGTTTGCTGAGAATCAAACAGGTTGAGCATCTTGCCTACAAAAGCATAGGATGGATATTATATAATATAGTGATGGCTTCCTGGTTCACTGAGGCCAAGCTGATGCTCCATGAGTACCTTAATAAATTGATGTGAATATGTGTTGGTCATGCTGGATTATTACATAAATGTAGTGAGAGATTGCTAGTGGTAAAGATACTTTTTAAAATGATTAGTTGACTTTACACCATCCTAAGACCCAAATTACCCACCGGTGAGGTGCTCATGGGAAGAATGCATTGACTATCTCCCTTCTATCACATCTGCATAGCTTCTGAAGTGATGGGCATCATATGATACATTATGTGCCAAGATCAATTGGTTCAAAATACTGTTATTGTCCCTTAAGTTAAACCATGGCATAAATAGGAATAGAAAAATACAACTCTGAACCAGAAAGACAGAGGCCCTTGCATCTAAGGGGAAACATGACTTTATAACCTATAATCTAATTGTATATTTATTTATTCATTTTTATATTATTCTGAAAATATAATACAATTAAGAAGGGAGCAGTGGAAATAATGCTATGTATGTATAATACATTACCAATGCCACCTCAAAGTCATGTGCAGGGAAGGGGAGGAAGGGAGTGGGAAATGCTGGAGGGAAATGCTCCAAGAGTTGTGTGCATGTATGTTCCTATCACTGTATACCTCAGTATGATGTATAATTACAAGGCACCAATAAAAGTATAAAGACAGTTTTGATAAAGAATAAGAGTTTGTGAATAATTCTTTTGGAAAATAAGTGAGACCTTAAATAATATCTATATTTTTCATTAATGTTCTCTTGGGAGAAGATAGTTAATTTTTTCTTTCATTTATTTTAAGAGTGTTGAGTTTTTTTCTTCTTATTTCCTAAACCAGTTTAAGACACATGAATCAGCTGAGCATCTGAAACACTGCTAAATTATAGTACTATATAATCATGATTTGAAGTGTAAAAAACAAACATTTTATCTGAAAGGGTAAATTTCAGAACTTCACAAATTAGAAATGTACTATAAATCATCTCTGTTATTGGACTTAATTTAATCCTAGAATGTGTGTGTGTGTGTGTACTTGAGAGTTCAAATATAATGCATTTTAAAAAAACAACTCGAGTGAAATAGTGTCACAGATATATTGTAGAGTTGGTACATTTTGAACAGAAAAATAAAAGGATATGAGCTGCAAAATTTATTTGTACAATAGAAAATGCCCAGAACTAGAAGTCAACAGAATGTTTAGACTAAGATCTTACAGTAGATAACTGTAATATAGAAAAGCTAAGTCACAATTCTTGAGACTTAGATAAAAAGAGAAGCTTGGAAAATATGAGTTAAGTCCATGACTTTCACATTGCAGTCCCAATGTGATAGCATAGTTGTTATTGCACATATTTATTTTTCTAGTTTAATGTTGAATGCATTACAATCTGCCTCATTTGAGCAAAAGGAATATATATATATATATATATATATATATATATATATGGGATGTTTATGTAGGTATTTCTTCATAAGCAACAAAAAGCTAAATATTTTCAAGAACCCAGTTACTTGAAAAATAATTTGATGATTATTAAAATAAAATTAAAACTCTATTGTTAGGCATTAAATAAAATACATAATGTCTTATTATGGTGTCATTGGTGTCACATGCTTGTAATCCCAATACTTGGGAGGCTGAGACTGGAGGATCTGGGTTCGCGGCCAGCCTCAGCTACTTAGTGAGGCCCTCCGCAACTTAGTGAGACCCTGTTTCAAAAATAAAGAATAAAAAAACAGAGCTGGGGGTGTAGCTTGGAGGTAGAATGCCCCTGGGTTCAATCCCCAGTTCTGCAAAAAAAATATATATATATATATTTATATACATATATATTATAAATATATATAATGTCTTATTATGGTGTCATTCCCTAGTAACAAACTATAATATTTTATATATATATATATATATAATGTCTTATACTATGACATATAATATTATGTCTTATTATTAATATATATATAAAATATCTTATTATGATGTCATTCCCTAGTAACTATAATATTTTATTTAAAATAATATAGTAGGAAAATGTAAACATGCCTACCTTAGTCTTAGAAAACAACTTCTTTTGAAGAAAACCACAAGCTGGATGTAGTAGCACACACCTGTAATCCCAATACTTGGGAGGCTGAGACAGGGGATTGCAGGTTCAAGGCCAGCCTCAGCAATTTAGTGAGACCCCATTTCAAAATTAAAAATAAAAGGGATGGGGGTATAGTTTGGAAGTAGAATGCCTCTGTATTCAATCCCTAGTACAAAAGAAGAAAGAGAAGGAGGACGAGGAGGGGGAGGAGGAGGAGGAGGATGAGGAGGAGGAGGAGGAGGAGAAGGAGGAGGAGGAGGAGGAAAGAAGACCTGACTCTATTGAATAGTGTCTCTTCTAAATCTCATTTATAGCAGAAAATAGATGAACGTGATTTAGGTTACTTTCCATTAGCATTTTTTTCTCCTTTGCTCAGGTAAAAATAACCAAGAGCATAACAGGGATGTGGCAGATGAAGTGCTAATAATATGGTTCTTTTATAAGAATGCATGGTTTTTAAGAAAAGTTTTAGAGATAAATATGTGTGGGTTCTGTTCTATAATCTATAAAAACAGAAAGAGCAAAATATAGAATTAGATTCAACCTGACCCTGAAGTTATTTCTATGGAGATACAATACAAAAGAACTAAAGGAGTTTGAAATTCATTAAATGTCCTAAAAACAGCATGAGTATGAACTTCCAGAATGGATATCATTTCTGATACAAGTTTCTCTTGTGTATAACAAAACCTCAAATTACTGCAAACAAGCGGCAGATGTTATCACCAGGTGAAAGCAAGGTCTATGTGCTGCAGATAGAAGAATTTGGGCTGAGGGATGAAAGAAGGGGGTGAAGAAGCCATGGTGTTCTCCCAGACCTTTGAAATAGAACAAGAATATGAAGTGTTCTTTTCATTCTAGAATCTGTAAGCATTGCCTTTCATTGACTGCTGGAAAAAAATGGAAGCCAGGGAACTGCTTGGCCACCACTTCTAGAGATTTTTAAACTTTTGTAACAACACATTTTTCTCTCTGACACATTTACTCAATCATTATGGTTCTAAAATGTAGGTTTATATGTAGTGCATGGTTCTAAAATGTAACTCCTCTTGGGAGATATTCATTAAGATAGGAGGAAACTTCATTTTCCCTAGTTACACTTAGCTGGACAATCTGGTTCCCAATCTGTATGCTGACGTATGCACTCATGAGATGTACATATGTACCTATGAACGTCTGCATATTGACATGAATCTAATGCTTACAGTGCCAAGGTGTTTTATTTTTTCCATTAGTTTCTATTTAAGGTCAGATGATCAACACTGTGGAAACAAGACTATAGCATACACATCTCAGTTAAATACCTCCCTTTACCTTAGTCACCCAGAATCATCTGTAATTATGTGGGTTTTCCAAGATGTTTTTTCCTTCCTTAATATCAAAAACCTGCTTTGATATCTCTTACTTTATGAGATGTAAAATATAAAGTCTGTTGGTAAAACTCCATTTCAAACATCCCAGAATATATTTCACACTGTTAAAATAACTCTTCATAGCAGTAAAGCATTCTGGGAGTGGAGAGAGGGCAATTTAATACACATTGTGCATTTGTCACCACTTTTTCTATATTTGAGATAAGACCCTGATGGTCAGTATTTTTCCCACAATTACTACTTCCTGATCTTTGGAATTCAGGTGAATTTTTATAGATATCTCCTTGCAGATTAAATTGAAACTCTCCATTAATAATATTCTAGCTACCATCTTAGACTAAGAATGGAATTCTTGACCCCTGTTTTGTGTTTGTATAGAGTTACCATTAGTAATAATGAGAAGAATCTCCCCTTGCTTTTTCCCAAAAATAAACTATTGAGAATGCCTACTTGGTATGATGCACTAGTATCATTTAAAAAACATCAATCTATGTAGCCCTCTATCAACTCCCAATTACACAGCTCAGGAAAGTTTTCACTGTAAATCTTCAAAGTACAGACATAGCAATTTCTAGTCTAGGCTTCTTCTGAGAGAATGTGTCAAGTTTTCAGATGCTCAGGTATCAGATATGTGAAGAAATGTTTATTTGTAAGAATACATAAGCAAGGAAGTTGCAGATGCCTCAAGAACTGCATATCATCCTTGAGAAAGAAATGAGCACACATTGAAGTGTCTGCCAAACATCAGAAGCATGGACATCACTATAAATGCAGACATCCAAGCTCTTCCCTGACAGACAGAACCAGAATCTGCATTTTTAACCAACTGCAAGTTTAACAAGCCCTACAGGTGATTTATATGCATACTGAAGTGTAGGAGCCCAGCATCTGCCAAGCTCTCCCAGACTCCAATCTGACTTCTAGCAGAATGTGTAGAGTCAACACATCTGTCTACACCTTACATTCTTTCTCACAGGGCTGAAACTTCAGCTCTGAAAAGGCTCTTAATGGAATGTTTAACATTCTTGAACAGAGTTGTACAAGTAAGAAACATCTCTGCCTTAGATGCATATTCTGGATCCTAACAGCCTTGAATATGAACTGTGCAGTGTATGATCTGCTCACTTATGAAAGTGATGAGAATATTGCTGAGTGTGCAGGTGTAAGGATTTGACAGACAGAAAGAACATTGAGATGCTTTTACCAGTGACTCATTGATGCTTTGCAGGATGTCATCTTAACTGAAGAGAAAAAGGGACTTGTTCTAAGAAATTATTTTATGAAAACATTTTATTAGCCAAGATAAATTGAAATTTAGGAAACTGAGTAGAACTTAATGAACAAACTTAAAATTGTCTCCAAAAGAAAAAATGTGTAAAATATTTTTATTTTCTTTGGGAAACAGTCCAAATAATATTATGGCAATATATGAAGATATTACTACCAATTACACTAACATGTATAGTGAGGAAAGAGGGGGTAGCAGGATGAGATTCAGAAGGAAATACACCAGAAATATACATGCATACATGCATGTATATTTGTATCATATTGAATCTCATTATGATGTATAATTGCAATGTAATAAAATTGTTTTTAAAAAGAAGATTTGCTGAGTGTGGTGGTGCATGCCTGTAATCCCAGCACTTGGGAAGCTAAGATAGGAGGATCACAAGTTTGAGGACAGTCTCAGCAACATAGCAAGACGCTGTTTAAATAAAACCAAATAAAAAGGGCTGGTGGTGTAGCTCAGAGGTAGAATGACCCTGGATTAAGTCCCCAGTACCACAAAACAACAACAACAATAATAATAATAGTAATAATTATAAACAAGAAAATTTGAGTGAATAGATTAAATCTGTCATACTTTTTACCACACCCTAAATTTTTGTATTCATCAATCAATATTTTGAAAATTAATTTCTAGAATCACCTAATATCAAAACCAATTCAAAAACAATATTTGCAATTATTATATATTTATTATGAATAACTGCAAACATGAAAATGTTGCTTGGTTGCTACTTTCTTTTTTTGAGATAAGAGGTTCTCTTACATGATTCTGATATCTTTGGGTCCTAACCAAGGTAACATGCATGGCAAGTAATTTAAGAACAGCATTAGAAAACTAGTTTGCAAATAATGTTTTATCTGTGAATGAAATGGTAAATTTAACATTATTCTTAACGACTTCACTCCCACTTAGATAACAATATACATTCATAACTTTTAATTTTGATGAAAATAATAAAAATTATACATAGTACAGTGTACTCCCTTAGGAGATTTACCTAGATTCATATTTTTTACACATTTATCCATTTATTCATTCTCTCTCCATTAATAATATATAAATTACATATATATACATACATATGTGTGTTTGTGGGGGTGTATATGTGCATATATTTTTATATACATGTATGTTATACATGCATATTTTAAGTACAATTTTTGATAAACCATTTGAGTAGTAAAGTAGTAAAGTCTTGATCTTGACCATTTACATGGACACATTTTAGTATGTATCTCCTTAAAATAAGATTTTCCTACAAGAACACAACAGAGTTTTCAATTTCAGGCAACTAAATATTGACCCAATAATCATTATCTAACATAAAATCCAGTTCAGATTTTACAAGTTGTCTCATTGTCCTTTGCAGGTTTTTCTCTCCTCTGATCTATGATCCACTTCAAAGTTAGTGAAACATGCTTCATTATTATCACTGTCATCTTCCTTATTTGGGAGTAGTTCCTGTGTCATCCTCCATCATTTATAGTTGATAACATTGATATCAACTAACATTGATAGTTCTTAATGGTATAGGACAATTATTCTTTAAAACTGTTCTTCAATTTAGCTTTGTCTGGTTGTTTTCTTAAAACCATCCAGGTTTTGTGTTGTGGGCAGGGATACTACATAAGTGATATTCTGTCCTTTCCAGTTTAGTACATCAGGAGTCACAGGGTCATTCTGACTCACTATCAACAATAATAACTCTGTCAATTAGTAAGCATGTATATGCCAGTTTTCTCCCCTAAAAGTGTACTACTTTTCCACTTTTAAAAAAGGACAGTTTTATGGAGATCTAATTCATATACAAGTCACCCACCTAATTGAATTGTGCAATTTAATGTTTTCAGCATATTCACAGTTGCACAAACACCATCACAGTCAATTTTAGAAAATTTTCATCATCCTTGAGAGAAACACGAAGCTTCATTAGCAGTCACTTTTCATTTCCCTCTAAACCCTGCTCCCATTTATGCATGTCTTGTGTATTTTAACTCTGAGAATTTTTTCCATGCCAAAGTAGGTTTCTAAACATTGTATGGTTTAATTAATCATTTTCACTACATCTGGATTTGAGTCATAATTTGAAAGCCTTTCCTCACATAGAGAAATTTATTTAATTTTTTGGTTATGCATGCATGTTGTCATTTTTTTCTAATTAGACTTAAGATTTTCTTGGAGCTTATTCCTCTAGTGTGAGGGATGGATCCACTGTGTATGTATGTATGCATATCCATGTGCATGTGTGTGGGGGGGTACTGAGGATTGAACCCATGGGCATACTACCTCTGGGTTACACCCCCAGCCCTATTTTATTTTTATTGTGAAATATAAAATTTCAGTTATTTTAAAACAGAAATTTTATTGATAATAAATGATTATTATACATTTATCATGAATAACTGCAAACATGGAAATGCTGCTTAGTTGCTACTTTCTGAGACAAGAGGTTCTCTTACATGGTTCTGATAGTTTTGTGTCCTGACCAGAGTGGCATGCATGGCAAGTAATTTAAGAAGAGCATTAGAAAACTAGTTTGCAGCCGGGCGTGGTGGCGCATGCTTGTAATCCCAGTACTTGGGAGGTGGAGACCAGAAGATCCAGGTTCGCGGCCAGCCTCAGCTACTTAGTGAGGCCCTCCTCAACTTCGTGAGACCCGGTTTCAAAATAAAGTATAAAAAATAGGGCCGGGGGTGTAGCGCGGAGGTAGAATGCCCCTGGGTTCAATCCCCGGTACCGCAAAAAAAAAAAGAAAACTAGTTTGCAATTAGTTTTTGTCTATGAATGAAGGAGTACTTGCTGAGGGACTTGCTAAGTTACTGAGACTGACTTCAAACCTGCGAGCATCCTGTCTCAGTTTCCCAAGTACTGGGATTACAGGTGTGTACCACCATGCCTGGCGTGAATCTACTTTTACATTTTTCCAAATGGTTATAAAATTGTCCTGGCACTATTTATGTGAAAAGTCTACTACTAGTCAGGTGATACCATCTTTATCATACACTAAAATTTTCACATATATTTGAATCTATTTCTGGGGCTTTTACTTTATTCCAATGGCATATCTGTTCATTCATGCAGCAGTAATACACTGTTTAATTGGAAGAATTGTACCCTGTTTTAATCTCTGGTAATTGTAGTATACCCACAAAGTTTACTTTAAGGATTCCTTACTCTCATATGTTTATTTTTTCATGTGGACTTTAGTATCATCTATTTAAAAAAGTGTTGATATTTTTATTAAAATCATATTACATTTATGGACTGTAATAAATTGATAACTCTACAATGTTGTATTGCTCTACCTCCTATTTTTTAATTGAAATAATGACATAACTTTAAAGCTTGTGATTTAGGAATTTCACATAACCTTGTACCTGCCCTTGAGACTAAGTCAAGCATGGGAGCATCAAGGTTTATGCATGTCACACAGTAGAAAATGGGTTGAGAAACTTCCCTAGTTATAATGAAGAATGTTTAAGAAAATATGGAAAATAATAATGACTAAGAATAACAAAATGTGCTGGACAATAAAATGTATAGAAGTTGTAAGAATGGAGAATTTTGAAAGACACAATTCAGGAAATGACATCTAATATTGAAAAGAGGAGAAAATGTGCAACAAATGTTAACTGTAAAAAAAAGAGTTCATCATTTTCATCAGTCAGCAAAGGACAAGGCTGACAAGACTTGTCTTCTGGTATCAAAACTTTTATATTTTGTTCAATGTGTTTTTTTGTAGTGGGAATTGAACTCAGGGTTGTTCTACCTCTGAGTTACACCCTCAGTCCCATTTTATTTTTTTTTATTTTGAAACAAGCTCTCACTAAGTTCCTAGGGGGCCTTGCTAAATTGCTGAGTCTGACCTCAAACCTGAGATCCTCCTGTCTCGGCCTTCCAAGTACTGGGATTACAGGCATGCACCACCACACCCAGAATTGTTCAGTATATTAACTTCCAATTCTTTTTCAACTGAATGCATGTGGGCATAGTAACAAAAAAAAGAATTTTATGAAAACAGTGGCATATCCTCCTAGAAACTTTTAAACAGATGTTCAGTAGTTAGCAGGAAGAAAAACAAAAAATGTTTTATTCTGGAGTTGCTAATTCTTTCTCTCAATGATGGAAAATTTCTGTACAGTGTCTTTTCAATTTATTTTCAATAATTGTTTGCTTTAATTCTCACCATCTTTCTTTCTCCTTGCCACCACCCCTCAAAATATGCAATCAATCGCCAAGCACAATACATGGGAATTATAACAATAATTAGAGGAGAAAATTATAGCTCCTCATTTACTTTATCCGAAGCTCTCAATATATATTAAGTTCAAATGCTTAAAGCAGCCAAGAGAATTAAGGTAGTCTTTCAGTTGGTGATTTCTTTTTTTTTTTTTTTTTGAGGTACCGGGGATGGAACGCAGGGGCATTCTACCTCCGCGCTACGCCCCCGGCCCTATTTTTTTTTATGCTTTATTTTGAAACCTGGTCTCACGAAGTTGCGGAGGGCCTCGCTAAGTAGAGAGAGAGAGAGAGAGAGAGAGAGAGAGAGGGAGAGAGAGAGAGAGAGAGCTGAGGCTGGCCGCGAACCCAGATCCTCCGGTCTCCGCCTCCCAAAGTACTGGGATTACAAGCGTGGGCCACCACGCCCGGCTGGTGATTTCTGAAAAATAGTTTTTTTTAGGTTTCTGTTGTTGTTATTGTTTTGTATCAAAATAAATAGGGTGTGTTTGTGTGCATTTTTTTGCTTTTAATAGACATAGATATTTGTGTGAAACTCTGGATTCCTTTTAGTATGATTTAAAACTGGTTAGGAGGAGGAGGGAACATAATCTGGTATGAGTTGCTGTGACCATTACATTATTATGGATCAAATTTATTTGCGACACAGATATCTAAGAATGACTTAAAGATATTGGGGCCTAACCTATATTCCTTCAGTAATGTGTACTCCAACAATGATACATGTTACTTGTGGAGCTTCTACTATCACTATGCTTTTCAGATAGAAATGAAAGTGACAGTGTTATCTTCTCAAGAACCAAATTATCAAGGTAGTGGTTGTGAGCTGATGGCAGAAGGAAGGTCGTGTTAGTGGCTCCTTCACTCCTGCCAGTGAGTTACTGATGTTCATTTGTAAAACATGGAGAAAGAAAGAAGTTAGCCTAGTCACAGCGTTCTGATACAATCCCATTAAATGGCTAACATTTCTGATAGAGTAGTTACTCCAGCTTTTGGTTAGTTCTTACATGGTATAACATTTTCCATCCTTCTTCAAAGCATTATAATTAATATAAATGTATCTCTTTTAAGTAATATATATTTTTTCATTAAATCAAACTTGATAAATCAATCTTTCAATTGAAGAGTTTAATCTATTTATATTTAATATAATTACTAAGAGAGACAGTTCTCATATATTATTGTTTTATTCTGCTTGTAATTGGTCCCTCTGTATTCTGTTCTATTTTCTCTCATTAGAATAAACTAGTTCTTTTATCATTCACTTTTTAACAAGTAGTTTGTTAAAATACATGTTTTGGTTATTCTTTTATATGCATCTTTAACTCGTTACAACCTAATATATATATGTAGTTTACTACTTCATACTGTTGCAATCATAAAGATTTTATTCTGCATTTACCATGTCTCACCATTTTTTGTTGTTACTCTCCTTCATTTTAATCCTCCATACAATTCAAAGTTAACTGTGTTTTATACTTTTCAATTTGTATTTTCATATTTTTATCTGGCTAATTTTCCTCCTGCTTAAAGAAACCATCCTACATTTTTCTTCTTCTGGACATCTGCTAGGGAAATGCTTTCTAAGTCTTTGAAAAATACTTATTTCATCTTATTTTTGAGGAATGTTCTCACTGTGAGTAATATTCTGATATGGGAGTTGTTTTGTTTGGCCTCTGTAAAGTCCCATCCTGTCCCCTTCTTGCCCGGGGGCTCTGCTGAGAAGTTACATGCCACACTCATTCCTGCCCTTTAAACCTGATGGTGTCATTTTTTTTCTCGAGCTGTTAAAGGTCTTATTACTTGGTCATTTTTAGCAGTTTAACTATGATGTGCCTTGTAATATTAGTTGTATTTCGTTATGCAATATGTTTAATTTCTGGACTATCTGCATTAATATTTTAAATTTTATTTCATATGTCTTCAAATACTAATTTTGACCCATTATTTTATACTTCTGGGGCTCCAACTGCACACAGACAAAGCACTGCTAGCATATTCTATTTGTCTTTCACACTGTTGTATTCATTTATTTTTATTTTGTCTTATCCATTTATTTTTATTTTACCCATTTATTTCTGTTTTATCCATTCCTTTTTATTATGTGATTTGTTTGGGGTATTTTATAGTAAACCATCTTCTAGTTCATGTGTGTGTGTGTGTGTGTGTGTGTACACATGTATATATATGTAGAGGAAATTATTTATATATGTTGACATCCTCACATTATCAGTAACTGATTTCAATGGCTATTATTCAGGGAAAATAAAGCTGAAAAGAATGACGGGATTTTATTCATATGTGGTTACATTTTTAAATAGTTTCATTTTGGGATTTTTTTTGGAGGTACTGGTGATTGAGCCCAGGGGCATTCTACCTACAAGCTACACCCCCAGCCCTATTTTTTATTCTTCATTTCAAAACAGGCTCTCACTTTTTCAAAGTTGCAGAGGCCTCACTAGTAGCTGAGGCTGGCCGCGAACCTGTGATCCTCCTGTCTCAGCCTCCCAAGTACTGAGATTAAAAGCATGAGCCATCACTCCCGGCTCATTTTGGGTTTAAAATTATGTCAGTGTTAGTAATTCTGATTAGGAAAGCCACATTGATGCATATTTATAGGTTGCTAACATATCACCAAAATTAAAGGCTTTTCATAATATTATAATGTGGTTTTCATTTCATAACACAAAAATGATATCAAAAGTATGTTCTTTAGAAATAAGAAAATATATTTGGGGCTCATAATATTACCAGTAACTTAAATATAGCCTATTGCTAACATTTTATTTTGCAGATTCAGCTTTTTTATTTCCTTATTTGTATGATTTAGGTCATTTCTCTGGTCTATTAATAGTGTGTTTACTACTTAACAAAAAGTCATGATCACTCTATGTAATTCTCATTAGCCTCTCAAATGAGACAAATGTAAAAATAATTTATATTTAAAAGTACATTCGAGGAGAAGGAAGTTTAGAGGAGGGGATGCTACTGAGTGGACGTGACTGAATCAGGATGTGTTCTATTGATTTCTAGGAGCAAGAGCCCACATCAGTCATCTGGCCCTGCTTCAGTCATACACTGGCTGCAAGTCACAGCCAACCAGATGGGTAACTGAAGGTGGCAGCATGCGGAGAGCCATACTCCGTTTTCATATTAGTTTTCTAGAAGGCTGCTTTAAGGATTTACAGGAATATTAGGCTGCATAAGAAGGCCATTAATCTATCATCTCCATGTATCTCAAGGTTTTTTTTCAATTAAAATTATACAACTTAACAAATGGACAAAGTTACTATATCTGTGAAAGTCTGGGAATCATTGAATAATGAGCAATTCCTCCTCCCTAGCTATGCAAGCAGCTTATGATTGGCCCTGCTACCGCAACACTTCCTGCTTATGGTCATGCACTGATCATATTCTCAAGTGGGCTCCATGTTTACTTGAAGTGCAGTTTTCCTCTGTGTAACAATTCTTTCCTACTTTCTCACTATTGGAATTGACATGCACATGCTCTTTGGTTTAAACAGTCTTTTCATCTCTACTAAGCATTCTTTGTTAGTTTTGTTTTTCTCCATGTCTTCGTGTAAGCAAAGTGATTTTATTTCTTGTGAGAAAGCAATGGTTAGTTTATCTAAGACACAAATATATCACTCAGCAGTAGTTCTGTTACTTCTGCACAGTGCAAGTGGAAAATGCAATATCCTTTCTAAAATGCTTCTACCCAAGTTTCAGCCCAGCCTCAGAGAAACAGACACAATTAAATATTTGAATGTAATAGTATTATCCCTCAACACAAAAGAGTAAGGAGAGATGGTTTTCTGTTATAAATGCCAGGGCAATCATATTTGAGAAAATGGTGATTAATCATTGTACAGCATTGTAAAATTTATGTCAGTAGTCACATTATTACCTCAGGCAATTTCTCTTGGATTCAGGCTTTGTAATGTGAAGAAATGAAAACTGTTATGGGCAACAGAATAACAATTTTCGTAATAAGTCATCTCTGTTCAAATGGCCCATTCAAACGCTGCCCCTTCCTCACCTTAATGGTTTGGAATGGCACCTTGGAGGAAGGAGGGAATCATAGACTTTCTTGGTACCCTGCCAACCGTTGATGCAAGGGTCTGCCACAGGGGAGGAATGGCTATAACCCCAACAGGGAGTAACTCCTCTTCCAGAGGCAATTCTGAAGAAGTTATTGAATCCTTGTTTTTACAAAACATTCTGGTTTCCTTTTGAGAAGAAAATGACGGCACATATGCAACAAATATCGTTCAGGAATTATGTAGGTGATACATGTATGGATTGCTGGATTAGCTTAGTCCTTATGCAAAAAAGTTCATGTAGAAATCAGCAAACTTTACATGGAAATGAACTTTGTGTTGACCCAACTGTGCAGTTGGTATTGTCTTTAGAGACCTAAATGATAAGGGACCCCTAGGATAGACTTCTTCATGTGACCCCTCCCCATTTAACACCCCTGCTATGTCCCTTGCCTGGGACAGCAGTGCTATTTGCCTCAGGACTCAAGGGCAACTTTTTTATCTTTTGAACACATTCAGCAGGATGTTTAGCTCACTGAATTGCTGAGAATACAACATCAAAATTCAAAGCCTGAAAAAGAACATCCATATTTTTGTACATTACAGGTTTTTCACCTCTATAAGCATCTGTTGTCCCTTCTCTACTCTCTACTTGTACTTCCTGGGCTACAGTGTGTCCCTCACCAGTGATGAACACTAGCTAAGTAACCTATTCCATCATAGAAGTATGGCCTAATCACAGCCTTTCTGCACACTTAAAGACAGAATCTAAGGAAAACTAAAATAATTTTTGTAATGAAATTAATAATTAAAGATGGTTTTCAATGACTATTCCCCTGGCCACCACCATCAACACACAGGCAAGTTTAGCACCACAGTTATCACATAAAAATCTATCAGGAAGCCGGGCATGGTGGTGCACGCTTGTAATCCCAGTACTTTGGGAGGCGGAGGCCGGAGGATCCGGTTTTGTGGCCAGCCTCAGCTCTCTCTCTCTCTCTCTCTCTCTTTCTCTCTCTCTCTCTCCCCCTGTCTCTCTCTCTCTCTCTCTACCTAATGAGGCCCTTCGCAACTTTGTGAGACCCGGTTTCAAAATAAAGTATAAAAAATAGGGCCAGGAGTGTAGTGCAGAGGTAGAACGCCCCTGGGATCAATCCCCGGTACCACAAAAAAAAAAAAAATCTATCAGGAAAAGTGGGCTGACATTCTTCTTTTAAGCTGTGACCATAGAAACCTGAACTTGTTTTTTTCTTTTTTCCCAAAATTAAGTGCTAAATTCACTATTTTAATTCTCAATTTTTTTTTTTTTTTGCGGTACCGGGGATTGAGCTAGGGTCATTCTACCTCCGCACTACACCCCCGGCCCTATTTTTTTATACTTTATTTTGAAACCGGGTCTCACGAGGTTGCGGAGGGCCTCACTAAGTATAGAGAGGGAGAGAGAGAGAGAGAGAGAGAGAGAGAGAGAGAGCTGAGGCTGGCCGTGAACCCGGATCCTCCGGTCTCCGCCTCCCAAAGTACTGGGATTACAAGCGTGCGCCACCACGCCCAGCCATTCTCAATTTTATTTGAGCTGCAAATACATACACCAAATTAAGACATAGCAAAAATGAACCAGGAAGAGCAAGAAAGAATTGCATTTATGTTCCTATCACTCTATAACTCAGTATGATGTATAATTACAATGCACCAATAAAAGTATTAAAAAGTGAAAAATAAGAAAATAAAAATGCAAAAAGAATTGTGTTTATAGTCCTGTGATCATGTTTTAGTAAAACCACCCAAGATGTCCTGTATTGTCTTACTTGAAAATGAGGTAGATCCAGGGACCCTGTATAAAACCTCTATGCCTAGACAGTCGATTCCAGAGTGGAAAATAAAGGGGTTTGAAGTGACTTAACTTGTGCAAATTATGAGGATAATCAAATACATAGGAACTACAAAATAAGTACAGAATCCAGATTTTCCTGGTTCTAACTTTAACTGCAACTATTCTCCAGCAGCACAGTTAATCCAGTTAATTCACAGCATTTCCCATTGGGTCTCCATAATTTATTCCATGATTTACTATGATTAAAAGGTATTGAAACCTTTTTAACATGAAAAATGGAACCTTGACACCTATAAGCAAAATAAAAGCAAGCACCTCTTGCCTCTGAATCTCAGAGGACAGAAGGAAGGGACTTTCTACCCCAGAGGAGAATGAGGCTTTAAATATTAGCCTTTAAGGGTCAAGGAAGGAGTCAAGAACCCCATGTCCACAGGTGACCTGCAATACCTCCTTTTCCCTGGATCTGAAGCTTTGGGTCAGTCTCACCTGTTCAGGTCGGGATAGTAATTTTTTCAGGCAGCTCTAGTGAAGTAACAGCAAAAGCACAGGAGGCAGCTATCTCAGGTTGTCCCAGAGAGGAGACACAAAGATTATCTCTTTCATGGATCTCATGTGGCTACGGGTCTTATTGAAAGTGGTCTTGCATGCACTACTCAAAGAACTTATGCAAGAATAATACCAACCACTTTAATGATAGCTTTCTGAGCAGGTCACATCCTTATAATTTAAATGCATTGTTCTTTAAGAAGGATAAGAATACGAGCATGTCATTCTGTTTTAAATTTGTGGATTTCTATTTCCAATCATTTCGAGTTGAAGTTGAATTTTTGAAAGAGAGAAAAGGTAGTTTAATTTAAAAGGCCATTTTGGAGGAGGTAACAATGCAACTAAAGGGGTTTGTGGGAGACATAATTTGGAAGAGAGAAGAGTAAATCTTACATATTACTATTTTGAAATATTAGTCTTGTATAGATTTCCAAGAGTGTAGGATATAATTTGTCTGCATATACATATCTCCAAGTACATAGTAGAGTACTCAATAAAGGTAATTAAATATTTGGAGTCAACAAATGAGGGAAGGAGACACTTATGCTGTGAAACAAGAGACTCTTCACTTTTCTTCCCTGCTCTACATACTTTCGCATCTCTCCTGCCTTCAATTCCAGCCATGGAAAATCTCTCCTTCAATTCTTCCTTGCCATCCCAGACTTAAATATCCTTTACTTTGTGAGGAGACCCTGAACCTACATAGAATGATGATGGTTAGGTTGTGATAGCATGAAGACCTTGGGAATGATAAATTGGAAGTTAGCGAAATGTACCCTTAAAATTTTATTTGAAGATAATGTTTGGCCTGCAGTAAGCTAAGTCACAGAGGAGGAGCACACAAGATCACTCACAGAACTTTCTACCTGAAAGCCTGGGCCAACAAACAAGCTGGGGCAGAAAGCAGTGTCCAGGAATCCAAGGAAGCAAAGGGACAGAATGTAGGAAGGGCACTAAGAGGTTGTGAGATGGTTGTGAGGAATAAAAGGATCTTCTTAACAAGGATATATCCTTAGAGAAAGAGGGATATTTGTTATCACTGTGAAGATAAAATGCAGTGGGTGGAAGCTGAAAGCAAGAGGTATCTTCCTGGGATTCCTGACTACATACACTTCAAGGGTTCCCTTGCTCTGGGCACCAATAATGACTTCTCTCCATTTTCTCCATCTACGTCTGGTTTCTAATCAATTTTCATGCCACTCCTGTGTCTTGTGGCCTGCTTTAAGGAGTTATTGAATATCAAAGTAGGAAAAGGTCTTATATACTCTAACACATTGAATTTACAGATGGGAAAACTGAGGGATTAGGCCAAATAATTGATCTCTTGTCATTAGGTAGCAGTAAGAAGAAATTTTAAACAACTCCAGTTCTCCTGGGGCTTACTCTAGTTTTCCTTCAAGCATGCTAGTCTGTTTTCAGTTATTTTACTCCTCTTCTTTTGGATATCATATGTTTCCATGTATTTGCCTACTGGGTATCTAAAAGAAAGAATTATTAGGTAAAGTACACAAGAGCTTCTAAAATACATTTTGAAGATTAATATAACTCCCAAACTTGCTCAAATGGATTTTAATTTACTATAACAATGTATTTGTATCTGTCAATCTCCTTAGAGTAATGCTATCTAATAAAATACATTATGAGTCACAAATATGAACCACATATGTAATTTAAAAATTTCTAGTAGTTATCTCAAAAGGCAAAATAAACAAACTTAATTTAATAATATATATATATATATATATATATATATATTTACTTAACTCAGTATACCTAAAATATTTTCATTTCAACCTATTTTCAATACAGAAATTACTATTGAGCTTTTTATTTTTTTCCAAATTAATCTTCAAATTCAGTGTGTATTTTACATTTACACCTCATATATACTTAGACTAGCTGTATTTTAAATATTTAATAAGTACACGAGATTAGTAGGTAACATATTGGATAGTATATCCTACTTAGAGAATAATTTCATACAGTTACAGAAATCATAGCCGTTGTCCATTTTGTAGCTATTACTTTTGATATGAGTCTTATCAATGACTAACAACAAATAAAATTGTCAATTTTTGGATTAACACCTTTCCAGATCTTCAAAAACTGGGCTAGGGATGTAGCTCAGTGGAAGAGCACATGCCCAGCATGTGCAAGGCCCTGGGTTCAAACCTCAGTAACACACACAAAAAAATGTTCCTATGACTCAATTCATAGAAGTTTTTGCCAGAAACTTTAACGAGATACAAGAGGTTTATGGCCCAAACATTTTAAAAAATGTGCTTTCAGCCGGACATGGTGGCACACACTCATAATCCCAGCACTTTGGGAGGCAGAGACCGGAGGATCTGGGTTCGTGGCCAGCCTCAGCTCTCTCTCTCTCTCTCTCTCTCTCCCTGTCTCTCTCTCTCTCCTTAGTGAGGCCCTCCGCAACTTCGTGAGACCCGGTTTCAAAATAAAGTATAAAAAATAGGGCCAGGGGTATAGCGCTGAGGTAGAATGCTCCTGGGTTCAATCCCTGGTACCGTAAAAAAAAAATGTGCTTTCAAATGAACTTATACTGAAGTATGGTGGGAAATAAGCAGTTTATTTTGGTAGAGTCCCACAGTAATTTCTGCAGTTTCTGTAATTTTATGCATGGGAAATATATTTCCATCTTTGAAGTTACTAAAATAATTGGATGACCTTATTTTTGAAGGGTAGAGTGATTTAATCGACTACCAGTTGATCTAAAAATGTCTCTTTCTCAGGCACAATCAAGCCTGATACCTTTAGTATTTAACAGAAATTCAAATCTTTCAAATTGATTATAGAGTCCTTCCTTCAATTTTCATATTATTGACTTTTATTTAAGTGTAGCATTTTACCAGTTAATTAATCAAGTGAATATGTGACTCAAAGGCAGGCATTGGTATCTCTGGCCTTAACTGACTGGTTTGTGAATTGGAAATTCTAGTCATCTGTGAAGTTGCATCTACTAAACATTGCACTGGTTTTATGGCTGTTTGGCTCTCAATCTCTAGATTACTACATGCAAATACTTGGTGGTAAAATCATGCAGAATAAGAAATAGGCAGGTTTTATCTGAAGGGAGTCAAATCCTATTGATGAGATCACTCAGAAAACAAACATTTTTTTTTTCTGAATAATACAAAAATAGGAATAATCTTTAGGTCTCCCAAGCTGGAAAAATGAAAGGAAAACAGAATACAGAGAGTAGAAACAACAAAAGAGCCTCTTCCTTTATGTTGCTATCTGCTCACTGTGGCTTTGATGCAGGTGACTCCCAAAGGCATCAATCCATCGCCAATACCTTTTACACAGTAACCCAACAGGGCCTCAACTACCATGTGTTCTCTTTCAGAGAAAAAGCATCTTTACATGTCCCATCTCTAATCTCTACATTTTAGAATTATGTTTTCATGTGCTCCTAGACCTAAAGTATTTGGCTGTGTTCTACCTGAGCTATTTTAGGGAGTTTTCCCACGACTACCATTTACTCTTTACAATTTCTAAACAGAAAGTCTATAAAGAAAACGAGGTAAATGTCCCATACCTTGATGAAACTATCCAGTTAATTCAGATAAGGGAAAACCTGATAAAGGCATTTGGGCTTAAAATGATCTTCAAAAGACAGAGGTGTCTCTATTTTTATTTATTTACTTTCAATATACTTTCATTGGTGCATTGTAATTTTGCATCATAGTGAAGCTCAAAGTGAGACAAACATACATGCACACAGCACTTAGTGTGATTCCCTCCAGATCTCATCCTCTTCCTTCCCTCCCAAAACAGGTTAGTGAGATAGGTAGTGATACCTTCATTTATGGACATAGCATTATTTGAACTGTTTCCTTCATAAAGCCTCCTTTTCCCCTTCCCCACCTTCTATCCTCAAACCCCTTCAGCTATTCTACTGATCTTTTCCTCATTTAACTGAAGTCCCTTTTGTTTCCTATTTTTTTCTCTGGCTTCCAGATATGAGCGAAAATATATAATCCTTGATTTTATGATGCTGGCTGATCTCATTCTCTAGTTCCATCCATTTTCCTAAAAATTATACAATTTCTTCCTTCTTCATGGTTGAGTAAAATTTCACTATGTATATATAAGATATTTTATGTATCCGTTCATCTGTTAACATACACCTAGGTTAGTTCCATAAGTTGGCTATTGTGAATTGTGCTGCTATAAACATGGGTATCACTATAGTATTCTGACTTTAATTCTTTCGGAAAGATACTGAATATGGTATAGCTGGGTCATATGGTGGTTCCCTTCCTAGTTTTTTGAGGAATCTCCATTCTTTTTTTTATGTTCATTTATTGGTGCATTGTAATTATACATTTTGATATATGTCAGGGTATCAACATCATACATGCACACATTGCTCATTTAGCCCTCCCTCCAAACCCACCCTAGTCCCTCCCACTTGCCTCCCTTTCATGCTCCAGATAGTGATTGAGTCTTATAAGTTTGTGTATGTACATTATGTGCTATAGTGTGTTTCCTTCCACCCCCCTCCCAACTCCCTCAGTTAGGTCACCTTCTTTGTCCATCTAAAGATTTCTTCTTTTTCCCTTCTAAGTCCCTTATAAGTCCCATTCTATCTAGCTCCCACAGATTAGGGGGGACATCTGACTTTTTACTCTTAGTGACTTACTAATATCACTTAGCATAATGTTCTCCAGTTCTCTCCGTCTCCCTGCAAATGTTGTGATTTTGTTCTTCTTTGTGGCTGCGTAACATTCCATTGTGTACATATCCCATAGTTTTGTGATCCATTCATCAGTTGATGGACACCTTGGCTGGTTCCAAAGTTTGGCAATTGTGAATTGTGCTGCTATAAACATAGATACACATGCATTAGTCTGGTAGTTGGGTTTTAGTTCTTTGGGGTAGATACCTAGAAGTGGTATTGCTGGGTCATACGGTAGGTTTATTCCCATTCTTCTGAGGATCCTCCACACTGTTTTCCAAAGCGGTTGCACTAATTTGCAATTCCACCAACAGTGTAGTAGAGTTCCTACTTCTCCACATCCTCGCCAGCATTTGTTGTTGTTTGTGTTTTTAAT